>APFE031530449.1:0-12786 GCA_000404065.3 Pinus taeda | reverse complement strand
TAATGTTAAGACTTTTGTGTGGAATAAGGTATTTACTTCTCCACAGCTACGAAAGCATATATATTCTTCTCTCTTATCTGATTTTGAACGTGTGAATTTTTAAGAAAAAAGACATGTTCTAATCATACCTGTAAATTTTTAAGAAAAAACACATGATTAGGCTCACTCCTTCTCATATCCTATCTCCTATCTCGATTTAAATGAGTTTGTGTTAATCCTCTCGATTTAAATGAGTTTGTGGTAATCCTCGTTCATATTTATAAAAGATAGATATAGATATTTGGGAAGCAATTCAACATGAAGCCAAATTAAATGATTTTTTTTTCATTCATATAGTTACACCATGATCCAAAATACCACTAAAAATTTTGTTGATGCCTGAGTCAATCTAGATTATCGAATTTCGATAAAAATTCCCGAATGAGGGAGCTCTGACTTGATACACCGCCAGATTCCGATTCTCAGAAGAAGTTTGCTATGAGATTATGCTACGAGATTACTCCAATTGATCATTGATAATAGTTGGCATCTATAATTTTCAAATCTTCTTTGGAAATTAAATGCCCATGTGACCACCTTACAAGGAAGTAAGCATACCTGTAAGTAAGAAACATTCAAAGACCTCAATTCTTTGCACTTTATAGCCACCAGCTCAACACCCAAATCACTAACTCCCACACACCATTTGAGTTTCAAATCCTGGAGCTTCCTTCACCCCACGACTATTAAGCTCAAACCCAAGTCAGAAACCATCTGGCACCTCACTAATTTCAGTGTCTGCAGATTCTTGGCATTGGAAACGGCAGCAGCCTCCATATCCCCAAATCTCCCGCAGTAAGAAACATTAATCTCCACAAGATTCTCGCAGCCCTTAGCCAGAACGAAGAGCCCCAGGTGACTAAACCGGACGAGCCTCGAAAGATCTATGGAGCGCAGGCTAGGTCCAGATGCTGCGGCCACAAGCCACAGGCACTGATCGCTGATCTGAGGGCAGAGGGACAAGTCCAGGTGCCCTACAACTCTGCATCTCTGGAGAATCCTTGGCAGCATTTCGCCTCAGAGCAACCAGATTTTTCTCTTGCAGGCCGAGTCGAGTCGATAGAACCGTTTCCAGGCAAGAGACCATGAATTCCTGTCTCCTGTGTCCCCAATATTGTCGAGAACCTTCAGCAGAATGCCGTCACCTAGGGCCTCCAACAGGCCGACTTCACGCCTCTTCATGGCTGCCTCAAAGCCTAGCTCGTCCTCACTGTCAATTCCCAATTTCTATTACTATTTTAAAATTTTCCAATTCCCATTACATACCTCTTTCGGCACCTGGACGCAGGCGGATGATCACTCTCGTCTTTGGGTCGCGGTTCTATCTGCCACGCGACCTTGGTGGATTGATTTTTTATCAGATCCCGTAGTGTCAGGCTCCCGGCAAATGTCGTGCCAACCAGTCAACGCGAAAATTGTTGGCCGTTGATCCTACATGTCTTACAACTAGTCAGACGTGTCGTACGAACGGATTCAGTGTCCATCCTACGTGTCATACTGGTAGTAAGACGTGTCATACCTGCGGATTTATTGTCGTTGTCGGGGGCGTCATCGTACCTTAACAACTTATCCCAATGCTGACGTGGACGTACAGATAAAGAACAGGGAATCCATGTAGTCACACCGCATTATGTGTACAACACCCGTACAGAGTTGCAAGTCATTTTTTAATGGATTTTTATAATATTTTTCATGTATTTTTGGAATAAAGACTTGGGAAAAAATAAAATTTACTATATTGAAGTGTTTAATCCTGTTCATAGTCATCAACCAATGTTGGTTCAAGCAGTTAAGGAGTTAATTTAAATAATAAAGAAATAAAAATAAAAACTGAATGGAAACCTAAAAAAATTGCAAAAACACAAGATTTTACGTGATAAAACCTTGACAGGGTGTCAAAGAAACATCCACAGGGCAAGGGATTGGATTTTCTATTAAACCAATACTGATTCTCTTTATTACAACAGTTCGACATTCATCATTTTATAGGAGGCTCATCTGTTACATAACAATTTTCGTTATAAGACCAACTTGGCAGTGAATACTATTTTACTCATATTTACAATTAGTTGTCAAATTCCAACAAACTCCATCTTGACAACAAATTTTCCTAATCCCTTGCCCATGCCCATTTAACATCTCTTTTGCAAGCCAAGATAAACTAAACACCATTGCAGCTTCTCTACTATAACTGGTTTCGTGAATATGTCTGCACAATTCTCCTGAGTATGGACCTTCTTGAGAGCTACTTTTTCGCCATCGATCACATGTCTCAGAAAATGATACCTTACATCAATGTGCTTGGTCTTGCTGTGATAAGCTGGATTTGTAGCCAAGTGAATAACACTCTGACTGTCACATAGTACATTCACTTGCTCCTGCATCCTTCCAATCTCATCAAGTAGACTCTTTAACCAGATTGTGTCTTTACTGGCATCTAAAGCAACGATATATTCTGCTTCGGTAGTGGACAACGCAACTGTTTCTTGAAGCTTTGACATCCAACTAATTGCTCCACTTGCAAGAGTAAAGACATAACCCGTAGTACATCTCCTTTTGTCCAAATCACCTGCATAATCAGCATCTACATATCCGCAGACTGATTTTTCACTACCATTAAAGATGATGCAATGGTCACTTGTGCCTCTTAGATATCGAAGCACACATTTTACTGCTCGCCAATGTTCTTCACTTGGATTTGCCATGAACTTGCTGACAACTCCAACTGCATGTGAAATGTCAGGTCTTGTAGATACCATCACATACATTAAGTTCCCTATAGCATTTGCATATGGTACATGAGGCATATAATGCTTTTCTTCATCAATTCTAGGACTCAAAACCGAAGAAAGCTTAAAATGGGAAACTAATGGAACATTAACAAGTTTCACATTGTTCATACAGAACTTTTCAAGTACTCCCTTCACATACTTCTGCTGTGATGACCAAAGCTTACCATTTTTCCTCTGTCTGTGTATCTCCATACCCAAGATATATTTTGCTGCTCCAAAATCCTTCATATCAAATATCCTAAAGAGCTGAGCCTTTAACTTGTTGATCTCTCCCATGCTTTTGCTTGCAATAAACATATCATCAACATACAAAACTAAGATAATGAATATGCCACTGAAACTCTTGAAGTATACATAATGATCATACTCACTTCTAATAAAGTTCTGGCTCACCATGAAAGAGTCAAACTTCTTGTACCATTGCTTGGGAGACTGCCTCAGACCATACAATGATTTCCTGAACTTGCAAACTAATCTTCTGCGGCGACCTTGTACAAAATCCTCTGGTTGTTCCATATATAACTCTTCATCCAAATCACCATATAGAAAAGTTTTTTTAACATATAACTGTTCTAACTCAAGGTTAAGTAATGCAGTTAGTGCCAACACAGTACGAATAGAAACAAGTTTTACCATTGGTGAAAAAATCTCATGAAAGTCCATACCTTCAACCTGAGAATACCCTTTTTGCTACTAGTCTCACCTTATACCTTTCGACACTTCCATCAACTTACCATTTTAGATTGAAGACCCATTTGCATCCAACAACACTTCTCCCTTCAGGTAGTTCTACAAGATCCCATGTATTGTTCTTGGCTAAGGAATCCATTTCTTCTTCCATAGTCATTTTCTATTTTTCACTATCAATATCATCCACTACTTCTTGATAACAAGAAGGTTCCCCATCTTTAGTAATCAAAGCAAAAGAGGAAGCATAATCTTCATACCTTTTGGGAGTTTTTCTTTCCCTTGTAGACCTTCTTAGAGTGATTGGTCACTGAATTGGTTCAGAAACTCAACAACTTCCTTTGTATCTTCAACACATTTTCCTCCAGAAGTCTTTTCTTCCTTTTGTCTTTCAAAGAAAGGTCTAGCCTCCAATTGAATTTGTTGATTTGGCGATACTTGTTCCTTTTCAATTCTTTCAACATTTGATTTTAAAAGAGAAGATTCATCAAATGTTACATCTCTGCTAATGACTATCTTTCGTGACGTAGGATCCCACAACCTATATTCTTTCACCGCATAGTCATACCCAACAAAGACATAACATTTCGATTTTGGATCTAATTTTGAACACTTATTCTTAGGAATAAGAGCATAAATATCACAACCAAATATCCTTAAATGTGAATAATCACAAGACTGACCTGACCAAACTTCTTTAGGAATTTTACAATTAGTTGTTACTAAAGGTGATCTGTGAATTAAATAACAAGTAGTGGATATTGCTTTTGCCCACAACTCCTTTTGTAGGTTAGCATCGCTGATCATGCTTCTGGCTCTTTCCATAAGAGTCTGATTCATATGTTCAGCGACACCATTTTGCTGAGGAGTATAAACAATAGTTTTGTGTCTAACAATTCCTTCATCCTTGCAGTATTGTTCAAATTCTATTGAAGTAAATTCACCACCATTGTCAGTTCTTAAACATTTAATTGATTTCCCTGTTTTTTTTTCTACCATTGCTTTAAATTGTTTAAAGACATTGAATACACCAGCTTTCTTTTTCAACATAAAGAACCAAACTTTACGGGAGAAATCATCAATAAATGTTAAAAAATATATAGCACCTCCATATGATACAATAGGAGATGGTCCCCACAGATCAGAATGAATATAGCCTAAAATTTCTTTACTATTATGACTTCCAATTTTAAATCTTTGTTTACATTGTTTTCCATACACACAATGTTTATAGAAATACAACTTCAAGGATTTCAAATCAGGGAGTGATTTACGTTTCATCAGTACTTGAAGACCTTTCTCAGTCATATGACCCAATTGCTAATGCCATAGGCGAGTACCTTCTTCTTCTTTCTCTGACACAATCTCTGCTTCACTGACTTGAGTACTTCCTTTGAGTCTATAAAGATTTCCGACCTTTTATGCTTTCATAACAACTAGGGCACCTTTAGAGACTTCCGGCATTCCATTCTGACCTGTAAATTTATAACCATCCAAATCCATAACTCCCAAAGAAATCAATTTTTTCTTCAATTCAGGAAAATGTCTAACATTAGTTAATGTTCTAATTGTATTATCATACATTTTAATCTTGATATTTCCCATCCCAACAGTCTGACATGATACATTATTATCCATAAACACAAAACTACCATTTACATCTTCATATGAAGTAAACCAATTTCTGTATGGACACATGTGATGAGAAGCACAAGAGTCTAATAGCCAACTTTCAAAATCTTGAGAGACATTACATACAAGTAAAGTTTCATCTATCATAAATAATTATTCAGCAGATAAAACTTCTTCTATCATACTTAAATCAGCTTGATTTTTTTCCTTCTTCGGGTTATCAGACTCTTTTTATTTCCAACAGTGTTTTTTAAGGTGTCCAATTTTATTGCAGTGCCAACATTTTACCTTACACTTCTTTCCCTTTGATTTTGATTTGGAAGACCCCCTTGCTTTTTCTCCTCTTTCCTTTGACTGTCCTCTGGCTATCATGGCTTCTAGTACAGCTGCTTCAGTGCTGGATTTCCTTCGTATTTCTTCAGACAAGCGAGCTCCCACAACTGATTCAAATTTCAAAGAATTATCGGTGCTCAAACTAATTGAAGTTACGAAGTGGTCCGACGACTCGGGCATAAAACACAACAAGGTTATAGTTTTGTCTTCTTCCTAATTTTTAACTTCCATATTTGATAATTGACATGTAAGTGTATTAAAAACATTTAAATGTTCTGCAACTTTTGCACCCTCCTTCATCCGAAGACTATATAATTGTTTTTTTAAATAAATTCTATTGGTTAACGATTTTGTCATATATAGTTTTTCTAGTTTTTCCCATACGCTTGCAGTTGTACTCTCTTCAACAATGTTGAAAAGAACTTATTCCGCCAGGCATAACCTGATGGTACTGAGATCTCGGGCATCCAAGTCCTCCTAGTCTGAATCTGTCATGCTAGCAAGTTTCTTATTTGCCCCGTACAATGCTTTGTGGAACCCTTGTTACACCTACAAATCCCTAACTTTCAGTTTCTATAGAGCAACGTTGTTATTGCTGGTGAATTTCTCCACCTCGAACTTTTCATTTGTCATTTTAGCCATGTCTTTACTACACATCCTTTTTTAAACTAGGGTTTCTTTAAACAATTATGATTTATGATTTCCCTTGCTAATTTCCCTTCTTCCAACTAAGGTTTCTTAAGAAAACGAGGGTTTAGGGTTTCTTTAATTCCTGGTTTCCTCTTCAGAAGTCTGAGCTTTTTTAATAAATAAACTCTTTTCTACAATTTTCAGTTTTTTTAAAAACAAATTGAGTCCGTTTATAAACAGAAAATCTAAATCTGTTTTCCTTAAAAAATCCTTATTCATATTTTTTTTGTTACTCTTCTAGAAAGAAAATTTGCCCTTTTTTTTATAAACTAGAAACCCTTCAACAGATTTGCAGGAGAAAAAAAATACCCTTGTTCTGGTTTGTTCAATTAGCAGTTTGCTTTCAGCTTCAACAGACTTCCCCAACTCAACACATGCTCGAATCTCTACAGTTCATCAAGGGTGTGCAATTATCTTGGCAGCTCTCCTTTCTCAACGACAGAGATGTTTTTCGATTTTCACAATGCGTCCCTTCTCAAGAGCATTCATGTGGCTGCAGCGGCAGAGTCTCTGCTGAGAACTTTTTCACAAAAAAATGACTGCTCCTTTTCTTTTGCAGCAGAATAGAAAAAAACGGGCAACAACAGAGGTTTCCTTTTTTTTTCCCGCAGTGAAAAAAAAAAAACTTGGCTAGCAACAGTCCTCTCCGCATCGACAACCCTCTCCCTGAACATTGGAAAATCCCTTCTACTGGAACAACGCGATCCCCTCTGTGGTTTTTACTTCTGCGTCCTTCAAAAACAAAAGAATTGCTTCGTGAGACAAGCACTTGACTTTGTTGACCGATCAACGGGCCCTGCACGTCCAGCGGCTACTCCTCTCAATGCTCTTTGATCGCTGCAACATCTCCCTTCAACGCATTTGTAGCACGGTCTCAACTCACTACTCACTCAATAGATCGCTCTGATACATCCACGGGGCAAGGGATTGGATTTTCTATTAAACCAATAATGATTCTCCTTATTACAATAGTTCGAGCATTCATCATTTTATAGGAGGCTGTTCCGTTACATAACAGTTTTCGTTATAAAACCAACTTGGCAGTAAATATTATTTTACTCATATTTACAATTAGTTGTCAAATTCCAACAACCAAAAGCATGCATAAAGGCCAATATCTCTTGGAGAGCCAAAATTTTTATTGCTCAGTTAAGGACTAGTTCTCATCAACTCCGTTGTGAAACAGGGCGCTGGAAAAGGCCAAAGGAAGTGTGGGAGGAAAAAGTATACATTTTTTGTTCTTCCGGAAAAGTGGAAACAAAAAAACATTTCATTTTAAAATGTGAGGCCTTTAAAAACAACAGGAAAAGTTATGCAAATATGTTGGTAGCTAGCTCTTGGGATAATATATTTAGCAAGGGGTTTGTTGAGAAGCTGGGAGCATTTATTTTGAAGCTTCACAAAAAAGCTCAAATACATCAAGCAGAGGAAAAAATAATGTCTCATAGACTATCTTTAACTTTATAGACATTAAAATAATTTCTTTCTTTTTTCGTTTTCTATAGTTTAAAAAGCGCCATAATTAAACCACTATTTTTTCCCATTTCTATTTTGAATATTTTGATTATGATTATTACAAGTTTTTGCTTTTCCACTGGGATTCGACCCAGTCAAACTATAAATTAAGTTGTTTAAAAGGTGTTTTCGAGTGTGTAAATACATTTATCAATTTGAATTTATTTATATAAAAATTGACAAAAATATTACTTAAAAGTTAAAAGACATTAAACAATTAAACCACTAATTTCTATAAATTATATTTATTTAATCATGTTGAACTTTAGTGCTAGTTATATTTTTTAATTATAGGAAACTTTGTTTTTATATGGTTAAAAAAAGCATAATAGTTAAACAACCCCTTTCTTTATTGCGCTTCCTATCAATTATATTTAATTATACGAAACATGTGTAAATTAAAATTTATATAAAAAAAATTATTTTAATATATTTAGTCATATATTTTGAAATTAAAAACATTTTTATTTTTTTTAAACATCATAATGAGTTAACAAAATAAAATTATGTTTTCCTAACAATTAAATTTAATTATACGAAACATGTTGTAAATTGAAATTTATATAAAAAATATTATTTAATTATATTTTGACACATTTGAAAATTTTAAAACATTTTTATTATGTTTTTAAACATCATAATGAGTTAAAAAAAAATATGTTTCATATCAATTATATTTAATTATACGAAACATGTGTAAATTAAAATTTATATAAAAAATTTATTTAATATATTTTTAGTCGTATATTTTGAAAATTTAAAACATTTTTATTATGTTTTTTAAACATCATAATGAGTTATTAAATAAATTCTTTTTTCTCTTAAATATGAAATAATAGGTAAAATTCTAGTAAATAATTAACATTGTATTATTTAACATTGTTTTGATAATTTGAAAAATCAAAATTTTTATCAAATATATATAAAAGTGATGAGAGATTATATTAAAAAAGAGTTGTGATAGATTAATATATATAAAAATGATGAGAGATTATATTAAAAAAGAGTTGTGATAGATTATATTATGTAATAACACAATTTTAGAAACAAATTCTTTCTTTTTCTTATTAAATCAATTTGATGAAGAAATCAAACTCTTTATATAGGTGTAACACTCTCTCCCATCCCCCTTTGGACCTCTAATGGGAGGTGTTACCTTCACTTAATCCAAACTCCACTATCTCATTGTGGAAATGGGGCTACTAAAATGCTTTATCCCCAAAGTGAGTGGAATTCACTTTGGTTAATACCATTGCATCTGGCTCGTCTAGAGCTTTCCAACAATTTTAACTTTATTGAAATGTGACACTCAAATCAAAATGTATGCTCCTTTTATTGTTGGATCATTAAAACTGGCCATGTTAACCAGAACCACTACATGGCAACGATGTGGTGGGTCCACCTCACCTCAATTTCTCCACACCATCAAGGAATGTGATGCAATTATGGTCAACCACATGGCACCAACCATGTTAGCATGCCATTGCCATCGCACCCAAACTTGGGAAGGGCGTAATGGTATCGAGCGCACTAACAGAGAGTGTGGCCCCATCAGTTGACAGATAGAACTTTGTCCATCATGCCCCAATTCACAGTATTATATGTATATTTTATTATGACTAGGTCCCACTTCGGACAAACCCAGGTCTGGGCCCGACCATTTCTGTTGCGCCATAGTTAAATAACACACACACACCGACCAACCCACTATTAAAATTGGCAACTAGGGCCAAACTCCATGTGGGTCATCTTATTTATGGCAGCTGATATTTTTATTGGATCCCTCTCATCGAGAGGTGTAGGATTGATCTAAAGATCATCTAATTTCGATAAGTATTTACGAAGTTATGAATTTATTTATGTTATAAAACAAATTGTCAAGTCGGCCAACAACTTGAGTAGGCTCAGAATCCCAATAGTCATGTCTATTCATCATCTACGTTTTAGTATAAATAAGTAAGGACTTAAAGTCATTTGATACACACTCTTTATGTGATCCCCTCTCCATGTCTTGGGTTTTTGGAGAAGGAGAGACACTAAAGGGTACGCTGGCCTAGTATGATGCCCTAGCTGCAGTACAATGCCCTAGCCGCAGTGAATTTGTACGCATAGTAATGGAAACATCTTCATGATGCCCTAATCCGTTGGCAATGGAGCAACTATACGCACAACAATGAAATCTATACATTGAGACCTTATATGTTATACGTTGTACATGGATTACACGCAGTTCATGAAGACATAACATGATGCCCTAATCCATTGTCATATGGAACAATTGCAGGTAGCTGCAGTCAGCATAAGGTATCTGCATATGAAGTGAACTCGGGTACAAGGACCCGCACTCAAGGGTGATAGATCCGCATTAAATTAAGGTGGTATCCTTGTCAAAAGACTACACCTCAGATGGCTATAAGGTGCAGTCATACTGGTTCACAGATTTATGGAACAACTAGAAGGTTGGACCTAGCCACTGCAAAGCAGTTACACTACAACGTGAATTATAACACAAAGCTGTAGATGACAATGTGGTAAATCCAAGGCTGTCTAGAAGCAGTCTTTTTGTAGCTGCTTAAGCATATTGGACACTATAATACAACAACAATCTGAAGATAAACATCTCGGACAAAGGGACTATGTTACACACAAAAATCCTGAGATATAGATCTCGGTGCCTTATGGCAGCACTAATAATAGTGACGTGGAGTATTAAATAATGTTGCAATATGCAGTAATGAAAGAAATAGTGATCACCTCAGTAAAGAGTATTAGTCTCATCAAAGATACTAGGATCATAATCATACATAAAGTAATGTTTCGATGATGATCAAATGATCCTTGAAAGGACATTGTCTCAACATAATGAGAATGATAAGGATAAACAGTCTCAGATCATAATGATGAAAGACTCAACATCATGGGCATATCAACAAGGGTAGCATGATGATGCATGATGGGCACACTAGCAAGGGCAACATGATGATGAATGATGCACATTAGCAAGGGCAGCATGATGATGAATGAAACAGTGCATGATAAATAATGAGCAACATGATGATGAGAGCAGGAGTAGCTTAGTCATCAAGGTTCAACACATGTGACAGTACAACATGGTGTCACACAGTTATGTGCAGCAAATGGATGAAAGGCAACACTACGACAGGTGAAGCCGTCACCTTGGAGAATCAATTGAAGCAGAATGTCTTCAACTGATCTCATTGTTATAGGAGATGATCTATGCTCAGATATAGATAAATCAAAGTGTGACTTCTGTTGTAACTGTACTATCTCTCTCTCTGCTAAACTTTGAAGAACATAAAAGAAGAATTGATCAAGGGTTTCCCCACATTGGGGTTTGTCCCTGGCTAGCGCCGCATCTTGTGTCCTCTTGTCTTGGCTTGTCTTCTTCGATTTATATTTATGTTATATCTGTAGTTACTTTATGCTGATGTGATTGCTAATCTGGAAAAGAAATTGAAATCAATTTCTCTAGCATAGAGCATACCTAAAACTAACATGGTATCGAAGTTGAGGTGAAGACAATGCCCAAGAAAGAGTGAAAGAGTAATCACCGAAGACAGTTGGGATAAGACAAAATGATCAATGGGTTCCTCATCCCTCTTCTAATTCACCAAGGGTGAAGTCGAAGCAGAGAATATTATCAGAATGGCAAAGCGGAAGTTTCTGATGGCCTACCTAAAGATCGCTTCATTGGGAAGTTCGGATCTAAGGGTGGAAGGAAAGGTGGATGCCTTGGTTGCAATAAGTTCGGCCATTATGTGAAGGAGTGTCCGAATGGAAGGGACACATCGCTTGATAAAGATAACAATCATTCTGGGAATGGAATGATAGGTAATGCAGGTGATCAAGGAAATGGCTGACTCTTCAAAGGAAACAAGGAACCCCAGGTATGAAGAATCTAATGTTGTTTCTGATAAGATAAAGTAGCATTATCTTGTATTGGCCCTCTCCTTCAAATTCTTTGGGAATCTAGCTTATTGATTGTAGTGCTTCAAGGCACTTCATTGGATAGTAGGGTGCACTCTCTAATTTTGGTAGAGATAGAAACAATCGTGGGATCATACTTGGAGTTGATGCCACCTATCCCGGAAAGGGTGTAGGGAATGTTACCCCTCAATTGGATGAGGGCATCTCGATTCATTTACAGAATCTCTTTTATGTACCTGATTGCAAGAAGAACTGGGTTTCCATTTCAGCAATGGAAGTCGAAGGTTACAGGGTGGCACTTATTGATGAAAAGCAGGTCCACAGGCTTGGAACAATCTGAGGAGTTTGAGATTGATGATCAGGAATCTCACGTATGCAGGTGGAAGAAAGCTCTCTCTGGTTTGAAGCAAAACACCTAGGGCATAGTATGAGAGGATTGATAGCTGTCGGATAAAGCTGATATTCACTAGGAGTGAAACCGATCCAAACCATTACTCGAAGGTTGTGGATGATAGACATCTCATACCGGCACCTCTGTCTGACAGGTGTAGACCCTCTTATTTGCAGAAGTAAGAGGGAGTTGGATTCCGGATGTAGAATAATAAACTGCAAGCCTGTGACTACCGCGGGAATCTTAACTTTCAGAAGTTATATGATAGTGATGTCAAACTAGATTTGGGAAATACCTCTGAGTTTCATAAACTCATCCACATTGATGTTCTTGGTGAACTTCCGTCTGGACATATGTATTGAAGCTAGCATGATGAGCTCATATTTGGTTGAGCCTCACTAGATTGGTGCCAAGAATCTTCTGAGATATCTTTGGGGCACAATCTCTTATGGATTAAGATACACTGCCGAAAATATGAAACCACATGATTATTCGAATGCTGAGTGGGTAGGTAGTGTGGAGGATCACTAGAGCACTTCTCAGTGCTGGTTCTCCTTGGGATCTAATTCGATATCCTGGATGAGCAGAAAGCAGAATTTGGTGACTCTAAGCACCGCCAAGGCAGAGTTTATTGCTGCTAACATGGCCTCATGTGAGGTCTGGATGATGTGTTCTCCATGACGACTATGTAGCAGGATGATTAGTTCTCCTATGAGGTCTGGATGATGTGTTCTCCATGATGACTATGTAGCAGGATGA
>APFE031530444.1:37002-150825 GCA_000404065.3 Pinus taeda | reverse complement strand
AGTCTTAGGATCAATGCCTTTCATGTTAGTGTACTCCCATGCAAATGCAGCAGAATGTTTTTGTAATATTTTGGTTAGTTCTTCTTGTTGTAGTTGCTCCAAGTTTTTGTTTATGTTCAATGTCCTACCTAGAAAAATTTCAATTGTAGAGATACCAAACTCTTCCATAGAATAGAGAGCCATCTACCTAGATGATAAGTATTCAACATTAGATTTTTCTTGAAATTGTGCATGACCATATTTTGAAGATGTTTCAAAGTTTTCCAATGTGTTCAAAATTTGACTATCTTCAATTATTTCTGACATAGTAAAGAGAGGCTGAATATCATCTTCATCATCAATCCATTCCTTGTCATCTATTTATATTATTGCTTTTTCTGGAGCATACAAAATAAATTTCTTTATTGAATTACCATCGGAAATATACATGTCACTAGATCTACAACTAATAAAAGCAATAGTTGTGGCCAGCCAAGGTCTTCCTAGTATGAGTGAGTGTCCTCCTAGATTATTATTGGGAGTTAAAATCATGAAATCAATAGGATATTACCTATAATCTAAGGAGACTGAAATATCTTCTAGCACACCATCCGGTTTGATTACTGATCTATCTGCAAGTTGCAGTAAGGTAGGTGTGTAAAGAAGGCTAGGAAGTTTAAGCTGCTCCATAGTTTGTCTACTCATAATGTTTATTGCTTACCCCAAGTCAATCAATGTATTTGGAATTTAAATTCCATTTATATGTGTCTTGACAATTGGACTTCTTGGATCCACATATTTATGCATGGAAATATTTCCCATCATGATGTCTACTATCTTTCCTACGAGGTGAATTCTTTTTGTTTCTCTTGGTTTTCTTCCTAGTCTTTTGATGCCCAACTCCTTTATTGTCTTGGCTAGAATTGGAATTTCTCTAATGGCTTGTAACAAAGGAATTTTGATACAAAAATTCTTCAATTCGTCTGGAAAATCGTAATTGGGCAACAAGATCTGTTTTTCTATCCCTCTATCAATTTGAAATCTCTCAGGAAAAGGAGGTGTAGAAGTAGATGTTGGTTGCTCAATGATAGGAGTTGTGTTTATTGATTCTTTTTTTTTTCTTTTTCAATCTTTTGGTTTTTGAGGGATTTTTCCTCAAAAATTTTATTGACTTTTAGAGAATCCTCCTCAGAAGTGTCTTGTTCTTGAATAACTATAGAGGTTTTTCCTTTTCTAATATCCTACCAAATCTAAGTTGAACATCATTAAGATCTAGTGGAGTAATCATGTAAGTTGGAAATTGCGGCCCTTCTACCATGTAAGCATTTTGAGGTTTTTTATTGTTGGGATTTGGTAATGGTTGGGCAGGTAGCTGATTTGGTTTCTATTGAAATGGTAGTAAGAGTTGAGGATTTTGACTTTGTTGTGGAGGTTGTTGTGGAAATGGTAATGAAAGTTGAGGGTTTTGATTTGGAAGTTGTGGTTGCTAATTTTGTGGCTAATTTTGTGGGGGAGGATAATTTTTATAAGATGGAGGATATTGGCAATATTGAGCAAATATCCCATAAGGATTTTGTACACCTTGTGCCCACGGTTGAGATTGATACTGAGATTGAGGTTGAGGCCAAGGTTGCTGCCAAGAATTCTAGTTTGGTGGGGGTTGGAGATACATTGGATTGTTAAATCCTTGATTTTGTGGCCCCTGCCAAGGTCTTCTTGCAACAAAACAAAGAGATTCTATAGGATTTGGGACTGCTTCCTCTTGAAAGACAACCTTAAGGCCTGGGATTGAAGGACAATCCTTGGTCTCATGACTTTCTGAACAAATCATACAAGTTTCTACAATTTTTGCATCTAAAGGGCATTCCCTTAGAGCATGTTTCTTTCTGCATTTTGGAAAAAAAATGGCTAAAGCATCAACCTCCATTTTCTACTTGTTTTGAATTTTAAGGGTGTCTAGATGCTCACTAAGGCTCCCTAGAATGTCAGTTTTATACTCATCAATCATATTGCCAATTTCTGCCCTACTTACAGATCCAGTTGTAGATTTCTTTTCTCTAACAATAGAAGGATCTCTTGGCCCTTTTCCTATTTTAGATTTCCCTCTTGAGAGATGAACACATAGTTTTGCTATGTCACTCAATGGAAGTTGAGAGATATCTCCCTTCCCCATCATGTTAAGTACATCTATCCATTCATCTCTAATGGCCTTTAACATAAGAGATTTTAAAGTTTCTTCATCTAAATTTCTCATCTCTGCTCTTTTCAACTTATAGTTGAATCTCTCAAGCAAATCCTCTAAGTTTTCATCCTCTTTTTGCATCATTTTGAACACCTCATCTTTATGAATGGTAGGCATACAATAATCCAAGTGTCTATCCAAAAATGCCTGTTGCATGTCACTCCATGTTCTAATGGATTGAGTGACTAACCCCATGAACATTTCAAAGCAGCCCCTTTTAGTGTTGAGGGAAACAATTTGAGTTTTTGAGAGTCTTCTAGATAGTCATAGGTTCTGCACAAGACTTCAAACTAAAACAAAAATGTTTCAGGGTCCTCACTTCTCAACCCATAAAAGTTTGGGAGGACAAATGGTGAGATGTTTTTCATTGTTGCATGTGTTTCCTCATCCACTGTAGGGAATCCAAATGAGTTATCTACTTCCCTATTTCCTTTGCCTCCTCCATTATTACCTCTACCTCCTCCATTGTTTCCTCTACCTCTCCCTCTACCCCCTCCTCCAAATAGTGAGAATTATCCATCTTGTTCTTCTTCTTCCATTATAGTTTCTTTAGAGTCAGTATAGGGCTCAACTTGAAAGGTTATTCCCTCTTTCTCTGTTTCTTGTATTAATTGACTTTGAGAGAGAGTTTCTACCTTTTATTCCTCACCAGGTATTCCTAATTCTTCAACTGTAATAGGCTCCCATGTGAAGGTGAAAAAGCTTATCCCTGCTATTGGAGTTTCAAATTTTTTCTCTCCTATGACTGTTTTGGTAGATGATTTAGGAGAATCTTCTAATTGAGTATCTGCTCCTTGAATTCCAGGAATCCTATGGCTGGGAGCATGAGTCTGGGATGGAGGTGTGTGCTTTCTAACTCTTGGTGGAGTAGGTGGAGTTGTAGGAATCGAACTTCTACCCCTAGCTATAAATCTACCCCTAGAGTCTCTTTCCCTATGCATGTCATTTTTTTGTTTTGTTGTTTTTGTTTTTTTTATGAATGTAAGAGATAAGGCTACCTAGTTACACTTCCCGGGCAACGACACCAAAATGTTTGGCCAATTTAGTGTCCTAAATTGCTCTACATAAATTATCAATCCAGGTGTCATAAACTGATGAAGTGTAGTGCACTCTATGTGATAGATGACCCTTCTTACCTCACTGTTTTTGAGTTTTATGTTGTTTTGGGGGTTTGATCCTTTAATTCCTAATGTTTTGCAATGTACTTAACAAAATCTTAAATCTACTACTACTAAGAATCTAGAGAAATGAAATGAGGACTAAAAGTGCTTTAAGCCAAATTTGGAAGTAAAGTTTTAACCAAGAAAATGAAAACAAAGTTTCCATTTCTAGTATTTATTATTGATTCCAAATCATGAACTAAATGGAATTAAAAACTGAAAGTGAATTTACAACAAAACTAATTGAAAGACTAATATTAAAAATGAAATTGCAACTAATCTAATATGGAAAACTAGATGAAGTGCTTTGTTACTCTGCTACACAATTTTGGGAGAACAACCTTTTTGTGATAACATTTTGAGGAATTTCGTACTTCATCATTCTAATAGAAAATAAATACAAAAATGCAAGAGAAGACTCATTACATAAATGAAATATCTATTGAAAATAATACTGAGAGGGGGGGTGAATCAGTATTATCAAACTTTTTTTCAATTTATGCAGATGAAACTTGCTTATACCTTATAATTTAATATATTCTTCAGATGTGGATCATTAGAACTATTGCAAACAGGAACAACAAAAAATAGAGCAACAGTCACACCAAAGGACACAAGATATAAGGTGGAAACCCAATGTGGGTGAAAGCCACCTGCTGCAATATGTCTCTATCTTCTTTCAATTAGAAACTTCTTTTACAATGATTTTGTACTGGTGCAGTTTTATACCAGCACGCAAGCTTCAACCTGCAGAAGGCTACAACCTTCTCTTTTCTTCCAAGGACCTTGTTTCATAAATTTTCAGACTGGATCCATGAATGTCAATCAAACATCAAATAGATCTGAAATCACCCAACTTCCTTGTACAAATATTGAGTCAATAACTTCTCAATACACAGCAACCATACACAAATTCAGAACCCTGAACTCAACAGTAATAAGTAAAGGCAGCTAAAAAGATTTCAAGAAAAGTCCGCAACTTCACCAATAGAAACCTGCGGATATCCGCACTTCCGCTGTGTCGAGCTTGCACACTTCCGCACCTGCTCTGTCTTATCTTCTACGCACCTCTGCACCTGCTATGTCTTCTGTTCTGCGCACCTACGCACTACCGTGTCTTATGTTCTGCGCACCTCCGCACCTGCGCTGTCAACTGGTCTGCGTACCTCCACACCTGATCTGTCTTCTGGACTACGCACCTCCGCACCTGTGTCGTATCTTGCCTGCGGACCTCCGGGTATAAACACTTTATCAGTCCTCAACTATATCCCAGACTGTTAGATTCACAAATCTGATCATGCGCCAAGGAGATTTCGTCTTATCAGTAGATTCGCCTTATAATGCTTAGGATTCTCCTTAATTCAGATACAACTATTATTCACCAATCGATCACCAGAATTTCATATCTTGCTCTTAAGATACTCAACCATAAAGTTCCCAGCCAAATAATCTCCTTTCCTTTCTATACACAAACCATGGACCAAAACCATAGAAACCCAATCCAAGGGATCCAAACCGGGGTTCAAAACTCTAGATGCAAAAACCATGGACCAAACCATAGGTTCAAAAGTGTCAGGCTAAATACCATGGACCACCCGTAATATTTCCCATGTGCGTGCACTTTTGTCTTCATGAAAGTGTGTGAATTGGGGGTTCACATCTTTTGAATGGTACACTTGTGAACTTGTCCGTAAGTTCCGAACGGCGCATCTACGGAACCTATTGATGACCGCATCTTTGAGATCAGGAACCTACGCACCTGCCATTTTCTACCATTCTGAGAGCCTAAACTTGTGATCTGCTACTTGAGTGAATTGCCATCAAGGACAACAATTATGTCATCGAGCCAAACCAGTGTCATAATGCCAACAATCTCCCCCTTTGGACTTGATGGCAACCCAAAGTCACTCAAGATCTTTCCTCCCCCTTTGTAATCAAGGGAAAAGGGTTATGCTCCCCCTGAATTCATGTTGAAATCTCTATTCTACTGTGCTATCAAAGCTCCCCCTGACAAATAGGCAAGATCTGCAAGAAGATGTTCTACAGAAGAAATCATAACTGACCTCTCTATCACCAAAGACTCATACATACAACTCCCAACCAAGTGGGGATACATGATATAATGAGCATATTACATTATCCATCCCAGGAATAGTGGGGCAACCAAGATAGGCCGTTACATGACCTTGACAAAAGAAATATAAGACATTGAGACAAAAATATCAGTAGCATTATTCAGATTGGAATCCATGTTCTCCTTCTGTACTTGCTCCTCCTGAAATCCAATATAATTGAACCAAGTTCTTCTATGATAATGCAAACAATGCATTATTAGAAGAATATATTCTCCCCCTAAACCTGTGCCAGAAGGTCTTTGACAGACCCACATAAACCAGCATATGTACGCATACACCCCATATGAAACTTGCATACAACAGTCTTTGAACCAGACAAGATTCAACAAGATGATGCATCAACTACCCCCAACTTCTGTTTGAGGTATTCAAAGGTCTCCCTGGGTAGTGGTTTGGTGAGGATATTAGCAACTTGTTCCTTAGAGGAAACATACTCTAGTTTGACCTTTTGATCAAGTACTTGTTCTCGGAGAAAATGATACTTGATCGGGATGTGCTTGGTCTTTGAATGCATGACAAGATTCTTTGAAATACTGATTGCACTTGTATTATCACAAAAAATGGAGATAGGTGGAGTACAAGCGATTTGAAGATCTTGCAATGTTTGCATCATCCAAAGGAGTTGTGTGTAGCAAGATGCAGAAGCTACATATTCTACTTCAGTTGTAGATAATGCAATAAAGCTTTGTTTCTTGCTGAACCATGATACTAATCTAGGACCCATGAAGAATGCACCACCACTAGTGCTTTTCCTATCATCCATGCTTCCTGCCCAATCTGCATCTGTGTATGCATGAAGTGTGAAATTTGTACCTCTAGGATACCATAAGCCATAGTTTTGAGTTCCTTGTAGATACTTGAAAATTCTTTTAACTGCCTGAAGATGAGTTTCCTTTGGATTTTCCTAAAACCTTCCAACTATTCCCACTGCATGCATAATATTTGGTCAGGTACTTGTTAGATAAAGCAAACTACCAATCATGGATCTATAGGTTGGTTGATGTACTGCTGCCGATTCATCATTTGTGCTGAGGCTGCAACCTGTCACCATAGGGGTACATACTAGTTTTGAATCCTCCATCCCATATTTCTTCAAGATCTGCTTGAGATATTTGGTTTGAGATAGAAAAATGTCATCTTTGTTTTGTTGGACTTGTAGACCAAGAAAGTATGTGAGCTCACCAAGCATGGACATTTCAAACTCTTTCTGCATCACCAAGGCAAAGTTTTGACTCATGTCTTCTGCATTGCTACCAAAGATGATATCATCAACATACACCACAAGTATTAGCAACTTATTATTGTCAACTTTTATATATAGATTGTTATCAGTTGATCCTTTTATAAAACCTTGTTGATGGAGGTACTTATCCAACCGATAATACCATGCCCTTGGAGCCTGTTTAAGGCCATAAAGAGCCTTTTTGAGTCTGCATACAAGATTTGGATCATTTTCAAGGATAAACCCATCTGGTTCCTCAATGTACACTTCTTCATTCAATTCTCCATTCAGAAATGTAGATTTTACATCCATCTGAAATACTTTGAACTTCTGAAATCTAGAGAGAGCAAGGAACATTCTTATAGCCTCAAGTCTGGCAACTGGAGCAAAAGTTTCCTCAAAGTCTATGCCTTCTTGTTGTGCATATCCCTTACAAACGAGTCTTGCCTTGTTTCTAACCACATCCCCATTTTCATTTAGCTTATTTTTGAAAATCCATTTTGTCCCTATGACATTCTTGTCTTTTGGTCTTGGAACCAACTCCTAAGTGTTATTCTTTTCAATCTGCTCAAGTTCTTCCTCCATGGCCTTGACCCAGCGTTCATCTTTGCAAGCCTCTCTTACATTTTGCGGTTCAGTGGAGGAGAGTAGTGCTAGATAGCTTGAAGCTTTTGAAATGGTTCTTCTTGTTTGAACACCTGCCTCTTTCTGCCCCAAAATTTGAGATTTTGTATGATTCTTTTGAACGTATCTAGATGGAGTCTTTTCTTCTATCTTTATCTGTTCTTCTGGTGCCTCATGGGTTTCTTCTTCGTCATGAATCTGATTTTATGTTGACAGATAATCTTCTTCGAGATCTTCAGAGTTTATCTACCCGGGAGGGTTTCCTTCTTCATCAACCACTACATCAATGCTTTCAACAATTTTACCAAGTCTTTTGTTGTAACATTTGTAAGCTTTGCTGTGGGGAGAGTAGCCAAGTAGAATGCCTTCATCTACTCTAGGTTCAAACTTGCCAAGATTTTGATCAGTCCTTTTAATGTAGCATTTGCTTCCAAAGATTTTGAAGTATTTTACCGTGGGAGTCTTACCATACCAAAGTTCCTGAGGAGTCTGAGTGTTGTTTACCCGGACGTTTGTCTTGTTGAGAATAGTAACAGCGGCAAATGCGGCTTCGCCCCAAAAAGTTGTGGGAGTTCCAGACTCATCAAGCATAGCACGAGCCATTTGTTGAATCATTCTGTTCATCCTTTCCACTACTCCATTTTGTTGAGGAGTCCTTGCAGTAGAGAATTCCCTTCTTATTCCATGTTCTTCACAGAAATCGAAAATTCATCTAAGGTAAATTCCCCTCCTCGATCAGATATGAGGCATTTGATTTTGCGATCTGATTGGTTTTCAACCAAAGCTTTAAATGACTTGAACTTTTCGAAAGCTTCATCTTTATACTTCATGAGTCCTATCCAACACATCCTTGAAAAATCGTCAATGAACAATATGAAATACTCTTCTCCTCGAGGTAATCTCTTCCTAGTTGGACCACATATATCAGTGTGGACAAGTTCAAGTGGCTTGCTAGCCGATCCTTCCTTCTCAGGGAAATTAGTTTTGGTTTGATTACCAATTTGACATGATTTTCATATTGTGTTGTCTGGAATTTTGATGTCAAGAAGATCATGAACTGCCTGATATTTGCATGCTTTCTTGATTTGAGAGAAGCTAAGATGTCCCAGTCTTCTATGCCATAGCCAGTGTTCATCATTTTTGCTTAAGTAGCGTTGTTTATGTTCTCCCTTGAGTACGTATACATTATTTGGATTTCTTGTGCCTCTAATCACTATTTTTCCTGTATCAACCTCACGAACAATACATCCATTTGATCGAAATATTACCTTAGTTCCTTGATCACACATCTGACTGACACTCAATAGGTTATGCTTTAAGCCATCCACATACATGACATTTCCAGCTTTGACCCTCTCTTTCAATTGAACAGAACCTTTACCTTTTATGAATGCAGGGGTGTCATTTCCAAAAGAGACCTTCTTTTCTTTTTCTAAGGCAGTATATGATTGAAGTTTTTCTTTATTACCTGTCATATGTTTCAAGCATCCGTTGTCAATGTACCATTGATTTTCCTGTCCTTCTGCATATAAGGCTATCCCACAGCTTTCTGGTTGTGGTTCTTTCTTTCTCCATGTTTTGGAACTCAATGAAGCCTGCTCCTTCTGAATTGTTTGCCGAAACCTGCTTCTGCATTCAGAATCTGCATGACCGAAATTGTTGCAGATAGTACATTCTATTTCATTTTCAAGAGCAGAGAAGTTATTGTAGGTTCTTTTCATTATTCCTGTTATGCTCCTTTGTTTTTGAGCTTCCCTAGTCATGATGGTCTTATAGGCAACACATTGAGTAGCTTTATGACCAAAGTTATGACAAGAGAAACATTGGCCATTGAAGAAAATCCTGCGATTATCAAATCTACCAACCATATGATTGTAGTTTCCATCCATTCTTGAGCTAAATTGAGAACGATTTACCTGTGGTTGGTTGAGGCTTTTGTTCATCCTTGAAGTAAATTGCCCTTGATTTACTTGATAATCTTTGATCATTCTTGAAGCAAATTTGCCCGGTGATCTGCATTATGCTTTTGATTATCAACTTGTTCCTCAGAATATCCAAGACCTGTCTTGATTAGAGGAGAATGTTGTACTTTGATAATCTCATCCAAAGTTTCAGATCCTTTAGCAAATATGAGATTAAGGGCTTTTGTTTTCTCAATTTCTTTTCTAAGTCCCACAATTTCACATTCTAACCCTTCATTGTGTTTATCTTTTTCAGCAAGTTGGACTGGTAGAGTATCTATAATCATGTTCTTTTCCTCTAAACAAACTTTAAGTTTAGCAATTTCTTCATAAAGACCTTCTTCATTTATAGCATCCAAGAAATCATCATCTTCAAAAGCCATCAAAAGTCTATTATCATTTCCTTGTTCATCTTCATAACTATTTGACAATCCATCACTATCTTCATGCGTGTAATAGCTCTTCTTATTCCGTCTTCTGTTCCATCTAACAGGTTCCTTACCTTTGTCTAGTTTATCTTTATGTGGACATTTTGCAGCATAATGACTGACCCTTCCACAAGCAAAGCATTTGAAAGGCAGCTTACCTCTGAATCTTCCAGTTCCCCGTTGAAGATTTTTGACAAAATTTGATTCTTCCTCTTCTTCTGACATATGTCCTAGCTCATAGTAATCTCCCTTTCTTGAAGCTTTGAATGCAACTTCTCTTCTGTCTGATGGTCCTCCTTTTCTCATTTCGTAAGCAGTTAGAATTCTGTGTAATTGTGACATGGTAAGATTCTTTAGATTCTCCTTTTATTTTATGGCAGGAAATTTTGAATCAAACATAGGAGACAAAGATCTTAGAACTTTCTCAACCACAACAACTTCTTTTATTTCTTCACCCAAGTTTTTCATACAATTTACGATCTCATCTATACGTAGGAAATAGCTAGCCACACTTTCATCATTATGCATTATGAGACTTTCATACTGAATTCTAAGAGTTTGTAGTTTTGCTCATTTTACCTGCTCATCTACTTCATAGCTTAAAACGATCTTGTCCCATATTTCCTTTGCACTTTTGAGCTGCATAACCTTGACGAATTCTGATTGAGATAGAATTCCTAATAGAGTATTGACTGCTTTTGCATTTGTTTCATACTGCTTCTTACCAGCTGTGTCTATAGGAGTTGCTGATGGAAATGTGTATCTTGTTTCCACAATATTCCATACTTCTGTACCAAGAGATTGAAGGTAGGCAGTGATTCTTACCTTCCAATAGACGAAGTTGCTCCCATCAAAAATCGGTGGCCTGATAGATGCTTCCGTTTCGTAGTTGCTCATGGTGATAGATCTTCCTTCAAGCGATCAAGCTTTTCTTGAAGGACCTGCTCTGATACCAAGTGTTGAAAATAATACTGAGAGGGGGGGTGAATCAGTATTATCAAACTTTTTTCCAATTTATGAAGATGAAACTTTCTTATACCTTATAATTTAATATATTCTTCAGATGTGGATCATTAGAACTATTGGAAATAGGAACAACAAAAAATAGAGCAACATTCGCACCAAAGGACACAAGATATAAGGTGGAAACCCAATGTGGGTGAAAACCACCTGCTACAATATGTCTCTATCTTCTTTCAATTAGAAACTTCTTTTACAATGATTTTGTACTGGTGCAGTCTTATACCAGCATGCAGGCTTTAACTTGCAGAAGGCTACAACCTTCTCTTTTCTTTCAAGGACCTCATTTCATAAATTTTCAAAATGGATCCATGAATGTCAATCAAACATCAAATAGATCTGAAATCACCCAACTTCCTTGTACAAATACTAAGTCAATAACTTTTCAATACACAACACCCATACACAAATTCAGAACCCTGAACTCAGCAGTAATAAGTAAAGGTAGCTAAAAATATTTCAAGAAAAGTCCACAACTTCACTAATAGAAACCTGCGGATATCTGCACTTCCGCTATGTCGAGCCTACGCACTTCCGCACCTGCTCTGTCTTATCTTCTGTGCACCTCCGCACTTGCTGCGTCTTCTGTTCTGCATACCTCCGCACTACTGTGTCTTATGTTCTGCGCACCTCTGCACCTGCGCCGTCAACTGGACTGTGCACCTCCACACCTGATTTGTCTTCTGGACTGTGCACCTCTGCACCTGTGCCGTATCTCACCTGCAAACCTCCAGGTATAGACACTTTATCAGTCCTCAACTATATCCCAGACTATCAGATTCATAGATTTGATCATGTGCCAAGGAGATCTCATCTTATCAGTAGATTTGCCTTATAATGCTCAGGATTCTCCTTAATTCAGATCTAGCTATTATTCACCAATCGACCACCAGAATTTCAAATCTTGCTCTTAATATATTTAACCCATAAAGTGCCCAACCAAATAATCTCCTTTCCTTTTTATACACAAACCATGGACCAAAACCATAGAAACCCAATCCAAGGGATCCAAACCGAGGTTCAAAACTTTAGATGCAAAAACCACGAACCAAACCATAGGTTCAAAAGCATCGGACTAAATACCATGGACCACCCGTAAGATTTCCCACGTGCGTGCACTTTTCTCTGCATGAAAGTGTGTGAACTTGGGGTCCGCATATTTTGAACGGTACACTTGCAAACCTGTCCGCAACTTCCGAACGACGCATCTACGGAACCTGTTGATGACCGCATCTTTGAGATCAGGACCCTGCACACCTGCCATTTTCTGCCATTCTGAGAGCCTGAACTTGTGATCTGCTACTTGAGTGAATTTCCATCAAGGACAACACTTATGTCATCGAGCCAAACTAGTGTCATAATGCCAACAATATCCAACCACTTGGTTTAAGATGAACCATCAACCAAAAGGGCTTTTTAGAAATATTCACTTACAATATGAGTCACTAAACTAGTAACAAAATGACAAAACAATAATGGCATTGATTAGTTCTAACTAAAGAATTAAAGACTAAAGAACAACAAATGAAATATCTTACTCTACACTACTGAACTCAACTTAAAGCTACTAATAAGAAACTAAAAAGAAATGAACAAAAGAACTATATTGAACTGAAATAAAACTATTTTGCATTAGTAAGAAGATGACAGAAACTACTTTATGAACAAGGTTAGAAAGTGGTTATAAACATTATGGAAGAAACACAGTGAATTTACAGCTCAACTATGAAAGACAAAACAAAAATGAAATGTAACCTTAGCCAGCGCAGGGGCCCTTTGCAACTGCTGAGGATAAATGTACTTAATCAACACTCCAACCAACGCTTTCAGGTATCCATGAAACAAACAGTCTTCATATTAAAAACAAAGAATGAGTTCTCAAAATTACAAAGCAGTAATCTGAACTTAACAAGAGCAAATTCGAATTGGTTCTCCGTTCTTCACATAGGTATTTATAGAGAAATTATACAATTGTTTTAAGGAGAAAAATAAGCTACAACAAAACACGTAGGCAGATAAGTACACAGAATCCTCTTCCTTAGTTGTTGGAGACATAAATCTAAGGTAATGGTTATTGGATTTAGTTTGCACAAGTGGCTAATGAAGTCCATGGCCTCAGGAAACTACTTTGGATCCCATCACTAAGAAACATGTACAAAATAGAGTCTTGTTTGCCTTAGGTTTCTATGTTTGACTTCCCTTTGACCGAAGTCTTCCTTGTCGATTTGGGCCAGGTGTATAGGACACGATCCATGCCCTAATGTTTTCCAAGCTGCCCATGTAGTCATTTTCCCCTCTTGACACCTGGAACCTGCAAAAGCATAGAGGTATCTGTGGAACAACCGATTAGCTATAGAATGTGGCTGCGTTTTGTAGCTAAAAGACAAAACTTATTCAAACAACAAACATAAAAGTATAACATGTAAATCACTAAAATGTTCTCCTTGAGGCAGTGTATAATGTTTATTGATGATGAGGATGCATTTTTTAAAGAAGAATGGATGATAAAAATTGCTAAGGAAAGGGTAGTTTTGGAGTTCAACAAAAACATCTCCTTATTTGATAATTTTCTTATCTTTTTATAACACACTTCTTTATTGTTTCATTTCCTCCACCCTATAGGTTACTCCAGTCTTTACATTGTTTTTCCACATATATTTAATCTTCTATTTAATTTAGCATTTGGTCTCTTTCCTTGCAATTTATCATGGCAACACCAATTTTTTAGTATGAGGAAATATGGTAGTTTCTTTCGTCTATTCCACTCACCTCAAGGAAGTGGGAAACTCCAAATTCATTTGGTCTCCTATATTATTCCTTATTGAATGACATGCTTGTGATTTTGGGCTTCAAAGTCATATTAAAAATATAAAGTGGTGACCAAACCCCCTCTTTATTTGGAAATTTTATTTCCTTTTTAACACACATTCCCTTTGTTGTCTCTTCCTTTATCTTGTAAATAATTGTGGTATTCACCTTACTATTATTCTTGGTCTTCACTTTTTTTTTCACCTTAGTTATTATTACCTTGTGATTTATCTTGGAAACACCAAGATTTTGTCATGTGTAATGATGGTGGATCCTTTTGGGGAGGCAGGAGTGAGAGGGGCTCTATTCAACCTCGACCGAAAAATTGTATCAAAATATTCATGGGGAATTCGATTAGTAACCAATAATCAAGATGAGTATATCACTCTATGGAAAGACTTAGAAATAGCCATTGCAAAGAAAATTACCAGCCTATTAGTTTTTGGAGATTCAATGCTAGTCATTTGACAAATGACCAAGGCTAAGAAGGTGATATGCTCAATTTCTTATCCATTGCTTCAGAGGATCCTCATCTCCACCTCTTAGTTTGAGAAATTAGATCTCTCATGTATACAAGCATTTGAATTTGATGGCAGACACTTTAGTTAAAAAAGGTTTCACTTTGGGTCAAACCAAATTTAAAATGGATCACAGTCTTAGAAATTTCCTAATCCCTTAGTTATGATTGGATTACCAACATGTAGAAAGGGAAGATTGGAAAGGGGCCTTAGCTTTTTTTATGTTTTCCCATTCCTTAACCATGCTTTTAATTCCAAGGAGAAATTATTCCCCAATTAATTATTTCATCATAGAAAAAATTTATCGAATTAGTATGTGGTTAGCCTCCTCTAGCATATTTCATTCCTTAGCTCATCTTTAGAAGTGGAAGGGCCTTGGGACCCAACAACCTTCCCTTTTCCAACCACGGATCCTGAAATATCCTTCCCTGTGTCTTAATATGATTTAGAAGTGGCACCTAATGTTAACCATCTTTAGTGTTGGGCGTCTTGTCTATCTAATTTGTTCTTGGTAGGGTTTCTTGTGGATTTCCTTGCTTGCAGAGTTTAGTTTATTGTGCAGTGGGATCGATTAAATTATGTTGTCTTGTGATATCCCTCATATGTCTATAATTTTTTATGTTGAGTTCTTGGCGATGGATTTTGAAATATTGTTATTGGCTTGTGGCAAGACACCAATCCTGCCTATTTATAGAATCCCTTGGAATTCCAGCTTATCCAAGAACCCTTATTTCATGCCATTCTAGAAGCAGGGGGGATTCTTAACAGAGCATTAATTCGTTGTATGTTGTGTCCTTTTTCAGAGATGCTAGAATATTTGACTCCCCTGAAGGATGTTAACGCCAAATCTATATGTTGCTCAAGTGCTCTTAGTGTCTATTCAGAAATTGGGGGTTATGGTTGAAAGGAAAAGGTGCTCCTTTTAGCTCATTCTACAGGAAAATTTACGTGGAAATACACAGATATGGAGAAATCACTAGAAGGTTTGCATGAGGAAGTTAATTCTCTTTGTGCTCAAGTTTCTACATTAGAGATATCTAGGAATAGAAATGCATAACATGACTTTGGAGGAGCTAGCTCTAGTGCTGCTTTGGAAAGGAAGAGAACCCGCCACTCGAGGGGGTCTAATGTTGTTGGTGATGGTTGTTGTTGAGATTCATTTTTTCGGTGGTGTCTGATGTAGTTTCATATACATGGCTCTTTTTTTTTAGTTTATAGTGATCATGTATTTATTATAAGAATGATTTGTAGTGCTAGAGATGGCATGCATTTTGAATTGACTGATGATCTAAGAAGTTTTGTACCAAAAATATAGCGTAATGGTTCTAGCCAATAACCCAACTTTTATTAATATAAAATAAAGTACCTGTTCTTTTTAAAGACAAATTGATGATGCCTCCTTTCCTCCATTCCATTCACCTCAAAGAAGTGGGAAACCTAAAATCCATTTGGTATCCTCTCTTATTTCATGTAAATGGACATGCTTGCAAATCATATTAAAAAATAAAGTGTTGACCAAACCCCCTCCCTTTTTGGAAATTTTATTTCCTTTTTAACGTGGACTCCCTTGTTGTGTCTCTTCCTTCTCCCTATTGGTCGCTTCGGTCTTTTCCTTGTCATTTTTGTTGGTATTCTTCTTGTGTTTTTTTAAAACTATGGTCTTTTTGCATCTACCCAATTTTATATAAAGAGTGTGAGATTCTATGGACAAAGGAGGTCATCTAAGTGTTATGATGCAACAGTTGAGGATTTGGCTAAATTGGTAGTTCAAGATTTGGAAAAAGTCCATTGCAAAATAATTTTTCCACATTATATTTACTTTATGTATATTCACTTATAATAAACCAATTTCCAATGTGGCAGCTTCTATTTTTCTCATGAAGCAGTGCAACAAATACATTAAAGGCACTTAGTTGACATTATTTTACATGAATGTAATGTTAATAAATCATATTTAATATATCTTTTAACACATATTCACAAAAAAAAAACTAAATCATCATAATTTATTTTAAGTTGTAACACCACCTCCCACCCTCTTGAACCATCTTAGACTGCAAGAGATGCTACTTAATGAATAGACTCAACCTCCAAGGTATATTATGAAGATGACGTCATTCCCTGGGGCTAGGGTTGATAGACCCCAGAGAGAAAGACATAAAAATTCAAAAAATAGACTCAAGAAATTGTGCATACGACTTGATTTCTCAAGGAAGGTTTACAATCCTTACCCATAGGTCCTACGTTTGATGATGTCCCTGCAGGCTCCAAACCCTAGCTTCTACTTTGAAATTTGTAGACTTGTAAGATGAACAAGAAACCATGCATGGATCACAACATTCAAAGCATATATGCCTATAATCAAATCGTTCCATAAAAGTATATGCTATACATTCATATCCATAAGAAATAGACAATGTGGATAGGAACAACATATCAGTCTCTTTATTAAATAACAACTACAAAAGGTAGTTAAGGTACAATCTAAGGTAGTTAAGGGGAAATTTGGCAAAGTAAGGATGCCAATAATTATGATTCTTATTAGGCCAATCCATAGGTGTATTTATACCAACAAAAACTAGTTAATTTGGTTAGGAAAAGGTATCTTATAGGTGGATTTTTGGTCTAACCCATAAAGTCCACTCGAAAAATAGCTTAATATATATTTTTTCGATCTTGAAAACTTGTACGTGGGAAGCCTTCAAATGAACCACTACATATGTGTTTTTATAGAGGTAAAACTCACATAATTTTTTTGAAAAATGCTTTTTTGAGATAAGGAAAATTCTACAAGGAAAAGGGGATCTATCCAGGCCAATCATTAGCATCTAGCAAAATAGTTCCAAAATATGATATAACAGATGCCCCCTAATGTATGAGGTTAGAAGAGGGGAATGATGGTTCAAATGAATTTAGTATATAAAGGAGGAGTCATCAAAAGAACCCAAAAGGAGATCCCCAAATTTAGGCACCATCAAAATCTGCAGAAGGAGTTAGAAATAAAACTCATTTCCAAGGTGGGCATACCCATTCTTAGAGGAAGGAAAGCATGGCAGCCAATCAAGTACAATGTGGATCCATGATGAAGCATATAGAAGCATGATAATTATCATGAAAATACATAGTGGATCAAGAGATAATTTTTGTGAACAGAACACATTGGAGCTATGTCTTAGTGGCATATAGGAGGATATATGTACAAAGTATGATGTAGAATTGACCCTTCTCTAAAGTACCAAAGTAATATATAAAGTAGTGCTACTATAAAAAACATGGGTGCCAACATACAAGATCTTTCTAAAATTGAGTGTAACATATAAGGGTGGATTTCACTGGCAGAAAGCTGGAGGAACTATTAAGTTATCAGGAATTCTTACACAACCTAAGGTATTCACCAACTTTCGATGGTACATTTCTACTCTATAGGAATATATGAGCTAAATTTTACCATGTGATAAATCATTTGATTACCATCCATTGATGTATATTATTAACAAACAGGATACAATCCACCAATAATAATAATGGTTGTCAAGGTACCCAGTACAATCTAACAAGTGAAAATAAATGAGTTGATGTCAAACACTTGAAAGAATCTATCAAGCATTAGACATTACTATATTCCCACTATCAATAGTGATGAATATTCCACTAATGACTATAAACCCCAAGGTATTGCAAAATGACTCTAGATCAAGTGTAACCCAAAAACCAGTAATTTTGAAGAACATGAATGAATAAGACTAAAGAAACCACCACTGAGTATGTATCTCTCATTCACTAGATGGAATAGTGTATGGAAGAGACCCTTTGAACCAACCAATAATTAAATCTAAAAGTAGAGGCAAGGAATCTAGCAATAAAATCAAATGGATACCAAGGTATTGCATGAATTCCAATGTGTGGTAACGTAAGTTTATGTCAAACACAAGGGAAACTACCCAGTCAAATACCAACGACGAGAATCAATAATGATCATAAGGTCACCTATCAATGATGGAAATAGGGTTAGGGTGCAACTCTAGGTCTACTCTTAGAGAAATTTTTCAGAGCCAATAAGAGCAGAACTATCAGCAAGAAGTCAATGGGAACCTTCTAAAATGACATGAATATATAACTGAGATGTTGATATGATACTAATAATAACTTGATGAACCAAGTATGGCTGATACAATGAGTCAAGACGCACCAAAGAATGGTTGACATAGACTTTTAGTTCACTTTAACAAATGCATGACACATTTTCTAACTTAGGTAGCATGGACCATGATGAACTTTGTATAATTCTGAGATGTAGGAGGCATCAATAGACTCCATATGATTGGAATAGTAACCAACTGGAGGAGTATTGACTCTAAAACAAGTTCTGACTACTTAAGGCCATACTAAATTCCAACTCAATGAGGAAAAGACTCATAAATATGTGTTTTTTCCAAGGGTGACACAATTGACTCTGTTGCCAAGTTAACGAAAGAAACTCTTCACCTCTTTTTCTCAATGTTTGATTTATTTTCTTTTTCATATTATAAAAGGAATTAAAAGGAAGAAACAAATTCTTCTATTACAGTGGAGGGGATGACTGTCAGGGTAAATAAGACTAGTTCGAGTGCTTGGAACATTCTTATGCTCAATGCAAGGTAAAACATTCAGGATATGGGCACTTGGGGGATGTTCCCTCCAAGGATAAGGGTGTCAAGTCAAAAAGGAAATAAATGCAAGGCTTACACTTTCAAAAAGGGCATTAATAAAAGTGTCTTATACAAGGGAAAGCTAGAGTAAGCATAAGGCCAAAATTACAAGTAGTCAATATGCAATGCAATAGAACAACTCAACACGTGGGAGGCTCTCAAGTATAAAGTCATAATTAAGAGTCAGGAAGAAGAATGTGGCTTCATCTCATAATCATGATAGGACTAAAAAGGGACTCCCAAGGCTATAGAAAATTCATAGCATGGGCAACAAATTACTAGTGAGGTGCTAACTATGAAGCCCATGTGAGGAAGGATCTACCACTAAGTTACGACATAGAGTCAACAAGTGAAAGGCTAATCTCTACAAAAAAGTGGGATCAACCCTGTGGCTAGATACAAAAAATATCTAACTTATATGCCAGTTTAGAAGATAATACCTGTTAGTGTCAGTCTTTCCAGCCTTCCTCTAATGATCAAATATGCTCTTACAAAGTGGTCTCAGAGTGTCAAGGCCAAATTTTGTCATTACAGTGAGTCTTCAAGCAAAATTTGGTCACTAGGCATTAGGTCTAGGGTTTGATTTCACTCCTTTCAAAGTTGCCCAAATGTCAGTCTATGCCACTATTCAGCTGATTCTATCATCATTCAGAGGGTTTTCATCAACATGTCAAGTTCCATTTGGTCATTTTACAGCTTGTTCTTGCTTCAGTTGTGCCTAGGCAAGGTTCATTTCCCTCTCCTAGGGTTTTGAAGGCAATTTCTCTTGAATGGTCAAATCATTAGCAAAACTTATATCCAGATGTTCATACACATTCCCCTATTTTTCATTTACCTTATCAAACACTTCCCATCACTGAGATCCCCCAAATTCTTCATTTTTGCTCAAACCCTAGTTTCTTGCCACAACTTGGCAATTTTCTAGGCTAGGCCTGTGTTTTTCCCTTTTGGACCCCTTCCCCTCCATCAATCTCTGAGATTCCACTTTCCCCTACTTCCTAACATCCCTCCCTACTTCCCAAAATTTCCCCAAGAATATAGAAGCCCCTTATCCCCTTCATTTCGCTTCATTTCGACAAAATTCCTTGTTTCACGCATCAACATAAGTTTTACTTAAAAGTTGTTTCAGAGCAATAAAAGATGCATTTTGGAAAACTAAGAGAGGTTTTTGTCCACAACAAGCCAAGAAAGAAAAACCTCCTTCACCTTTTACACCGGTGTCATGGTCTTAGATAAATGTCAATAATACAATCGCCTCTCGAGAATTGATGCACCTCTGAAGTGACCTTGGGAAAATAAAGTTTTCTCCTAGCTTGGTTGGCCAAATAACTTTCTTGATGAGTCAAAGGATAACTAGACAAAAATATATTTCCAATGAACTATCATGCGCTCAATTTGGAGTTGAGGAAGGTATTCAAACGTTGACTGCAACAGCACTCTGCCTTGAGGCAGCCTCATTTGGCACATTTTGACCAGTCTTGGGAGATTTGATTTTTGACAAGGAAAATGAACTCCAAACTGAAAACTTCTAATTGGGTTGGAACGTAGACTCAAATACCTTTCAAAAAAACTATTCTACACCTGATTTTGACACCAGGAAGGCCTCCAAAAGTCTCCTGCAAAAAGGCACTATGCACAGGCTCTATGTGCCGTGCGCCTCAAGCCCAGTGCGCCGCGCGCCTCGCGCGACCCATAGGATTGGGACCTCCAAATCACAAATGGCTTGCCGTTTTGGATTTTTCATGAGAAATCATGAATTTTGGTACTTGGAAAAGAAATTTGGGCAAGTCTTGGGTCCCCAAAAGGTCAAAAAACATGCAAACAATGACCTCACTGCCCCTTTTTGGACACACAGGAAGCAGTCTTGGGAGAATGCACTTTTGGAGGGGAAACTGGACACCAAATTGGAAAATTCCACTTGGGTTGGAAATTAGACATGCAGGTCTTTCCAACAAGCTATCATCAGCTCAATTTAGATGTCGGGAAGTGCCCCAAAATCTGGCTGAAAGGCGCGCTACGCGTAGAGCTCAGGCGCGTGGCACACAGGGCTTTTTGGCCAATTTTTCGTCTTTCAGCTCAGAAATTCGGCCAGTTTGACTAGTTTTGATTTGTGATGTAATTTTTTACTTCTCTTGATGTAATTGATTGAACATGATGTAATTTTGACACTTAGTTACTTGTTCTAGAAGATTCATTCACCAAAGAGTGAAAATTTAATGAATGAATTGGTTTCCTACCTTATAGAGGCAAGTTGTTTTGATTGTCTAGATTGTAGTGCTTTGTTTAGAGTTGGTTGAAACAGCTCCTAGGATGATGAGCTCGACCACTAGAGGCAAGGAAAGGGGTTAGGATGTTCTATATGATGTAATTTCTCAATCATTTTCAGGGGTTGGAGAGGTTGGACTCTTGGGAATAGCTTGACACTATATTGTACATATCTTATCTGCATTTTGGCAAAGGAAAGACCAAGGTTTTGCAGCACTATTTGGGATTCATGTGGCTTTATGTGTTGATGGTGTGTTTCTCTCAGTACTTTTAAGTTGTGTATGTGTATCATTTTCTCTATTGAATCTTCTGTAATTAAACAAATGAAGTGTTAAGGTAGAATCCATGAAATTGCTATGCTCTACCTTTAAATTTGTTTAATCTTTTATGTTTTCTTCAGTTTAAGGAGAATTCTTGAGACTCCCTTGCTCTCCTTAGCTCCTCACCAGTCTGATCTACCCATATCACTTGCTTTAAGGCATCAAAACAATCGCCTATCTTGCCCCAAGTAGACCTCTGCAAAAGCTGTTCCTCATCCCCGCACCCAAAATTGCCTTTCCCTTGAATTCAACAAAACCTCAAAAACTCAATTTCACAGTCTTTGTACTTCATACCTAGCCTAAAATTAGTCATCAATACAGTCATCTCGACCTCGTTGATTATCGTTTGCCGAGATTGACCTGGAGAGAGCCCTCTCCTGTCCTCGTAGGGCTAGCTACGAGGCTAAGCGTGGTTTGATGTAGCCTTGAGTCTTACCTTATTTCAGCCGAAGGTAGATTTGAGCGCTAACAATACCTACCACTATAGGTCATGTTAAATTGTAGCAAGAAAATGAATCATTTGACTTGTTCCTTAGTCTAATGGAGAAATTTGAATTTCCACATCAGCGGGATAACTTGAGTTGTAGTTAGCAGGAGTGACATGGCCAAGTCGCTTAGTTAAGTCACTCAATTCACATTTATAGGAAAGAAGTAGATTTTTTCATGAGTTGATAACTAAGATCTAGCAATCTAGAGGAGTTATAGTTAGTGAAACTCAATTATCTGAGATCTATTCATTAATAGAGTTAGTAGGAATTATGTTGAGTAGTTCTTACTATTATTAACTCACTGATCTCTAAGTTAGCTAGTTAATTTACTAAAAATAGCCCTAGTCATGCATGGAATTCTAATTTCCTAGTTGAGGGGAGGAAAAAGGTATCAATGTAACCATTATTTTATACTAGTGACTGTATAATATTAACATGTAGTAGGTGAGGAATTCTCTTGGTATTGCGCAAGAATATAGGAGCTCTTCCTATTAATTAGGAGCAGGAATTGTGTAAGGAAATAGGAGAGAGAAGGAGGTATATTTTGGCTATGTATTGGCCAAAGCAGACTTTGGAGGAGATACATATTGTAGTGTAGGTTGAGCTTCAAGAATTGAACCAGCCATTGTAGTAGATCTTTATTCTAACCTCGTATAATAAAAATAGAGGAGGGATTTTTCCTAGTTGGGTTCTCCAGTAAAAATATTGTGTTCATTGTGATTGAATGATTTCATGTGTTTCTATTCTCAGTTTTCCTTCCTTGGAATTTAGTAGAAGAAACTTTTTTCTATTGATTTTAGTCTGAAAACTATTGAAAACTACATGGTATCAAAGCTAATAAAAAATACATAGAAACCATATTCCTAGTCTTCTCTCAGAAAAAATTCGAATAGCAGATATTTTGAAGCATATTTTCTTTAGGGCAGGAACAATGTCTTTAAATGGATTAAGGCTTGAGTATGCATTGGAGGTCACTTCAAACTTCATAGCTTGGAAATATAGAATGGAAGTTGTGTTGGATGAAATAGAGTATTGGAGTACACACAAACTAATATTCCAAAACCAACAACATCAGATGCACAACAGTTAACTCAGTGGAAGAAAGATACAACAAAATTCACGAGGATTATCCTAGAGGTAGTCGAATATCATGTGGTTTCAAGTTTGCATGGCAAGCATATTTCTTATGCAATGTGGAAAAAACTCACAAAGTTTTTTGAAAGTAACAATGATGCCAAGAAATTGGCATTAAAAGATAAGATTAGGAATATTCAAATGAATAAAAACAAAACCATTGTTTAGTACCTATCCAGATTCACTCAAGTCAGACATGAACCTAGAGGAGTAGGAGGGATTGTGCCATCATTTGAGATTTTGAGCTTAGCACTCCTTGGTCTTCTAACGTCCTAGAACAACTATCAATATTTATTTAATTGAAGATACAAGGTCCCAAATTGGAAGTGACTTTGGTCTGACTTGGTGCAGGAAGAGATTAGAAGAAAAATTAAAGGTGGAGTATCATCCAGATATGATGAGGAAGAATCCTATGCTCTAGTTGGAAAAGGAAAGAATTCCAAAGGAAATAAGGCCCAAGGCAAGGGAGAATATATCTAGAACCATGGAAAGAAGGAAGACCTCAATAAAATTAAATTATTTCAGTGCAATGAGTATGGACACTATGAAACCAAGTGCCCACACAAGAAATCTAGTAAGTAACCTACAGTAGCAGTAGGAGGTGCTCTCACATACTAATTTGAGTTGTATTTCACCCTCATTACTTGCATGGAAATCACTATAAGAGGGAGTGAGTGTTACCTATAATTTCGTGCTTCATATCATATAACAAGAAATAAGGAGCTCTTCAGCAACCTAGAGGAGAACTACCTACAATTACCCATAGAGCTTGGAGATCATGGAAGATATAGTAGAAAAGGAATTGGAATTGTCACCTTCAAGAGGGATTCATGCTCCCATATAAACCTAAAGAATGTAATGTATGTTCCTAGACTAAAGAAGAAGCTATTTTTTGTAGTTGTACTTGAAGATAGAGGATATGATGTGGTGTTCAGTAGAGGGAAGGCATATCTGAAGCATGTTTCTACTGGACAAGTAAAACAAATTGGTGTTGGAGTTAAAAATATCTACAAGCTAGAGGTATATTTTTTCATGTATGCAGTTATACCTCTAGGTGTGAGGTGGGGTGATGTAGAGCCTTAGTCCCATAGTTGCAAAGATTTTGGCAGGGTCCATAGGAGAGCAGTAGAAGTTGGAGTATATTCTTCTTATGGATCATTATCCTTTCTACATGGGACCATAGTATTCATTAGTAGAAGGAATAGTGTTAGTTGATGGAGTCAGATCTTGGGGAACAATGTAGAGGCTAGTAGCTATCAGAGACTCAGTAGATAATTGCAGTTAAAAGATAGTTGATTTAGTATTTTTGATGCTTCTCAGTTGCAATTGTTGTAGTAGCATCAATAATAGTGAGAGGGAGTGTTATTTGTGTTACAATACATTCCTCCATAGGAGCAGGATTGGGGTTGTGCAGAACCATTTTCATGCTAAGAGGGAGTGTTAAATTATATCAAGAAAAGGCTTCATTTGACTCATGCCTTAGTCAAATGGAGAAATTTGAATTCCCACATCAGCGGGATGACTTGAGTTGCAGTTAGCAAGAGTGACATAGCCAAGTCACTTAGTTCAGTCCACCAATTCAAGTTTGTATGTAAGAAGTAGAGTTTTGCATGAGTTGATTACTAAGATCTAATAATCTAGTGGATTTTAGTTAGTGAAACTCATTTATCTAATCTCTAGTCATGAATAGAGTTAGTACGATTTCAGTTCAGTAGTTGTTACTATAGTTAACTCATTGATCTCTTAGTTAACTAGTCAATTTACTAAAAATAGCCCTAGTCATGCATGGAATTCTGATTTCTTAGTTGAGTGGAGGAAAAAGGCATAAACGAAATAATTATCGTATACAAGTGAGTGTACAGTGTTTTCATGTAGCAGGTGAGGAATTATCTTTGGATTACATCAGAAAATAGGATCTCTTACTATTCTATAGGAGCAGTGTTATAGACATATTTGGGCACTTCAACCCTAATCTTATATGTTGATAAACTAGGGCCCATCAACCCCTAAAAGAGTTGTTTTATACCCTAAAAGAACATGTTCATCTGATTACATCATTCCCCAAAAGTTCCACCTGCAAAAACACCCAGAAATGGCCTAAACTGAACCATACTGACTACTCCACTGGCAAGGTGCGATGCATACTGAGTATTACACTGGCTAGGTGTGATGCATACTATTTGGGCCTTCTATAAGGTGTGATGGGTGAGGATGGACAAATGTCCGAGACAGTTTGCTAGGTGGTTGCTGAAAGAATCTTCTAGAAACTTCTCCTATGACACTTGCCTCTTTGAATTCGCCCAGGGATGAGTAAGATATCCAAGAAATCTCGAAGTGGAACCAATTGTAACAAGTGGAATGACAGTAATCAAAACCCCAGAGATGACTCACACCCTTACACACATCTATAAATGGATCCCTCATCTAAGAGATCTAGAGTGTTGGAATATTGTGAATTGCAAGGAAGTGCTGATAGTCTGTATTTGAAGAAAAGAGCATTGTATTGTTGGTGTGATTTTGCTATTTCATGAGGTGAAGAGGGATTGATGCTAGGTGGATGATGTTGGATCAAACAAATGGGTTGTAATTCTCCCTTCTATTTAATAAATTTCTTCAAGTTTTCTTCCATATGATTGTGCAATTATGAATGTTATCATTTGTGAATGCAATTGTATGTTCATTATATATCTGATTCTGTAGTGTTTATGTTATAATAGATCAAGATGCTTTGATGGTTCTTTGTTACTATGTTTCTACAGGTACTCTCCAAGCGAGATAAGTACGGAGAGGAGTTGCAAGCTCTGTCAAGGGGGAGAGAGATCAAGCAAGGGATTAAGTGGAAGCTCCTGGGTGGTCCCCTCATATTTCTCTTATCTATTTTGCATAGAAGAAATCATTCAATTACTTTAAACTATTGTTTCTAGGGTAGCTGCCAAACCTAGAGGGCTAGTTAATCGAAAAGACACTAGCTTTCCCAGAAACAAATTGGCGATTCTGCTGGGGAACAAATAGATGTTTGTTGGTTGTTATTGTTTGTTTTATAAACTATAGACAAAGCCTGAAGTCAGCCAGGTAGCCTTCAAACTGCTCTTGCTCTGTAATTGCATAGTAGATGAACGTTGCTTCAATCACTCTCTAGTTTAGTTTATAAATTAAACATTTGAATTACAAGCATTCTAGATGCCCTTTTGGTAGCTCAGTAACCTCTCAAGACTTGCCTCTATACTTTGCTCTTTACTGTCCATCATAGCTCAGCTTAACACACTGAAAATGGCTGCACATCTGAGCCAAAACCCACTTCAGTTGCGCTCCCTGGCCCATCGCACTGTCTGTCGCTGTAAATCAGTATGCATTGCACCTCCCAAGTGTGTAAAGTGTGATAGATCCCTGTTTCTGTGTCGCCCAGGTGAGATGACTGACTGAACCTATTTCCATTCTAGAAATTTGGGGTTTTTGTCCTTGTTTTCAGTCTTGTTTAATTGTTTTGCTGCTCATGAATAGTACTTCCTTACTGAAGCCTACTTGCATCACATAGATCAACCTCCATTTGGTTAGGATTAGTAAATTTTTTTATGTATTTTTCCATCATTTACAATCCTTTGTCGAAAAGTTGCTTAAATCGATATGTCGCTTTGGAACAAAAAGTGTCGTAACTGTCATTTTGTGTCAAAAGGAGAAGTGTCGTGGATTCTTCCTTCCCTGGATAGTCGATTGAAATTTTCGTCATGTATTTGGTTTGATTTTTTGATATTCAAATTGTCAAAAGCATTTTTTTAATTCAAAATTGAAAAGTATCATTTAGTCTTCCTTTCTCTTTTGAAGAAGAAATCGTTGAAAATGTCGCTTTGAGTAAAATATTTCAGATCTTTGTTACATTCAGTTTTCCTTTTTGCCATTTTCCACATTAAGGGGAACGAAAACAAATACATGCATTTGCATTTGTGTTTGGTTTGTGTGCGAAAAATGATTTAGGAAAATGCATTAGTGTGTGCTCTTTGCTCTTTGTTTGAAATAATTGTAATCTTCTTTCCCTAGTAGCTAGGATTTTCATTTCTCAAAATAAACAAAGATTTTTTATCTTTGTAGATTGCATTTTAGGAATTTCAAATCAACATCACGTAGTGAACCATTGAAAGGCAAACTTTAAACAAGATCAACTCTAAAATAAATTTCAATGAACCTAACAACGCTTTGGAACTTAACGCAACACATCTAGAGGTCTAGGCTAGAGACGTGTTCTAGTGTCGTAAAAACTAGTAACTATTGTTTTCATTGAAGGTTGGGTGATTCCTCCTCCTTGATACAACAAGTGCTATCACAGACTTGTGCTCCCAGTACCATCATGTATATACTGGGAGACCACAATAGGCTTATATCCTTTATACATAGGAAACCGAGTCTGCTGCCTTATTGATCGTAATGCACTGAAAACAACATTTGGGAAGATTGACTGCTGTACATAAGTCCTTGGTAGTTTCTCTTTAATTATCACCAAGGTGTATATTGCAGTTTTGCGATTGGTTTGGTAATCCCTTTATCTAGATTTTCCAGAGTAGTCACTTTCATTCCTTTTCGACTCTTTAAAAGAGAAGGTCCATCTGAGCACTTGTCACTTCAGGCTCATTAAAAATCGAAGGGGATTAGAGTCATCTTTAGATTTTTCTCAACTGTTAAAATCTGAAAAAGCAAAGTTGTGTCAAAGCGTCTTTAAAATTAATTGAATTCGAAATAACATTCATATTCCTTAGTTGATCTTAGATTGAGATATATGGAGACAAATCCAGGATCCACCAATCAAGGAACCCCTTTTGAGGGGAATCCTAGTCCTTTTTCTTCTTGGGGAAATATTGGTGCTTTGTATATGGCCACATTGTCCCTTCTGGGAATTACCATTGGCCTGCCAGTATGGCTATTCTCAACCTCTGTGGTTTAAAATACCTTTATTCCTTTGCAATCGAATCAACCTCTAGTTGATCCTAAAGTTGACCCTTTGCCTTCTTCCTCGTTTGTTACTTCCTCCCCTTCTTCCTCTTCACTTGGTGAAAGGATTGGTAATAGAAACTAGGTGGCTAAGAAGAAGAAGAAAGGGAAGAAGAAGAAGAAGAAGAAGAAGCCAATTCAGCAAGGGGGCAACCAAGCAACCATTGCTTTGAATGCAACATCTGATGAAATATGTCCATTAAGCCTCACAAAGTCAAATATCCATGCATAATTTGTACGGGAGACCATTTTCATCGAGATTGTCCTTACTTTCCTTGGATATTAAAAGAATAGTCTTCCCGTTCACACCATCCGATGTCATCAACTTCTGGAGATCATGTTGGTAACACACCCTCAACTAGTGATAGTAAAGTTCATGGACAAAGAAGAAAATTTAATTTTCCATGTAGGTTATGTGAAGGTAACCATTCTCTTCACCTTTGTCCCTTTTCGGATGAAGCCAAAAGAGTGTTGGATAACCGTCCTGCTTCACCGTAGTGATTCTCATCTGGTTCCAGGGAACTATCCCTAAATCCTTCACTAGTTGATGAACCGACTGACCAAAATAAGCCGGTTTTCAGAACCACTCTCTCTGAAAGTGAATCCTATGAGTCTATACCTGACTAAAATCAATAAGTCAAGGTAACAATTGACCCGATTTCACCTTCACCTAATCGTACCTTTCCCGAAGACTCAAGTTCTTTTTGTTACCTCAGATTCAAATGAGCTTGGGGGCAGTCCACCTATTCCATTAAGACGGGAGGAAAATCCTCCAGTTCTCGTAACTCAAGGGGTTAATTCTCCCATTTCTACTGTACCTTGATTAGAATTGACTGGGAGCATCCCGCGTTCCTTCTTACGTGCCTTTCCAGATCATAGTATAAGCTTATAATATGATTGTATCTGGCACTATTATAGATAAAGGTGCATCAGTGAGTATCCTTTCCTCAACTGCTTGGAAAGAACTCAGTTCGCCACCGCTTGTGTCTGTTACACAAAATCTTTTGAGCTTTAACAAAGGAACCAGTCGACCGTTAGGGATCCTTCCTCAGTTACCTATCACTTTGGGAAGAAAAACCTTTTATCTAAACATGATCGTAGTCCCAGGACCTTTAGATTACAATTTACTTCTTAGGCGTGACTATGTTTATCACATGGGAGCTATTGTTTCAACACTCTTTCGTGTGATTTGTTTCCCACATGAAGGAAATATTGTCACCGTTGACCAGCTTTCATTTCCTGGTCCAAATATAGCTCCTAATCAACCATCATCCCTAAATGGTCCATTTATACAAATGGTATCATCCCCGCCATGGGTTAATTATGTGGCAACCTGTTCCATACCTACATCGACTGATGATCAATTCAGTGATGTTGTACATTATGTACTGGGGGCATTGGAACCAGATCTTTCCTTCATGAACACTTATGAGTTGTGATCGAAGGAGGCCAAAGATAGTTCGTTGTCTTGTGTCAGCCTCGATAAAAAATGAAAACAAGGGTCTGAGGATAGTTAGTTGTCTTGTGTCAACCTCGTTAAAAAATGAAACCAAGGGTCTTCGAGGATAGTTCATTGTCTTGTGTCAACCTCGTTAAAAAAAGGAAACCAAGGGTCTCTAAGCACATTTCCTTGTCTTATGTCAAGCTCATTAAAAAATGAAACAAGGACCCCTGCAGAAAATTTCCAAGTCGAGTATCTGATTAGATCTCGTAAAATCCCAGTCGAGTCTTTCACTTGATCTCGTAAAAGAACCTTCATTCCATCCAACTGATAACCATGAGTAGTCTGGTGAGAGTAATGAAGCTTGGGGGGAATGCACCTAGTTGTAAATATGAGTTTCCCTATAGCATATGTGATTGGTCTAACACACCATCACCTTTGTCTATTCTGGACAAAACCATCTTACCTCACCACTTCCATCTGGTTACAAGAGACTCTCCCTTCCATCATGTTGGAGGCATGCAAACTGAAACTGAGCATAGTTCCCCCATGGTTCAAGCTCATTCAAAAATGAACCCACCTTTAGTAAATAACCTTTTTGATTGCCATTCCATCCGCCTTTTCAGCCTTGGTTGTGTACCTCTCACCACCTCCATCTCTTGGCCAATCATATGCTTCCACTTGGTTTTTTACCCTTTTTGAGCAACAGTTGTGACGAGTGGTCTTCTTAGCCAACCTCTTCATAGAAAACACCATGTTTTGTGAAGTTCCAAGCTTACCTGGAACTAGTTGCTACCCTAAACACCACTCATTCCTCAAATCGAGTCTCCTTTAAACCCTTTTCAGACTCATTAAATATGAAAACATTGTCGAGCACTGGCCTTTCCAGCTCGTTAAAGTGATTGGAAATGTCATGCCTCTTGTATATTTTAATATTTTATGGACTTGAGGGATTATTTCATGAAAAATTTCGAGTTCTTATCTTTTTTGGCTCATTAAAGTGATCGGAAAAGTCATCCCTTTTGTATTATTTTATCCTTTTTCAGACTTAAGGGATTATTCTACGAAAAAGAACTTCTGGAGTTTTCTTTTCATCCCTTTTTAAACTCTCTAAACATGAAAAGGACTGAGTTATCCTTGTCATTAAACTCGTTAAAACAATAGCGACAAACTTGTCAATTCTAGACAAGACTGAGTTTCACTGTCGCTAGACTCGTTAAAACATAGCGACAACTTTTCCCAAAGGGAAAATTATAGAACAAGCATATGTTATCCTCCTCAAGCTTGAAAAAAATAAAAGGTACTAGTCAGCAATGACTGGGGAAAAGTGGAAGAAACTTGAAGAAAATTATGGTAGCAGGTCACTCTTGAACATGACACTTTCACTCCATCACCATTATTGAGTTGGGTTGGGTTATTTCGTTCACCGGTCATCTCACCATTGGTCTTTTACATCTTCCATATTTTGGGGTTAGTGCTACCAATCCATCTCAGTGTCGCTGAAATGTTCAAGAGAAGTCATTCAGTTGAGAAACCATAATCCAGTTAATGCCTCATCCACTGCAATACCTTCAACCTTCATATTTCATGACCGCCATTCCTGAACCTTGTGTCATCAGATCATTTTCACCTTGAGAAAATCATTTTCTTTGTTTTGTGTCGTAGATGTGGGATACATTAAGGCCCTCCTACAACGAGCCACTTCTTATCGACATCAGCTCATTATCCAAGAAGTTGACTTAGAAACACCCCTTTCAGTGCTTTGAAGCTTGCATGCCTCAATGACAAGTTTCTCGCTTCCAGCGATAGGTTGACATCAATGGCCTTCGATCAAAAGATTTTGTGTGGTGTTCGACATCGGATCATATATTCACACCACGTGAATTGTACTGTAGTATCTTGAGGGTCATTATCATTATCGGTGATTCCTCTCACTCCTGTTAATAGCTCACATTATTGGCTGGTAATCAGGCGATGTCTTTCCATGTTCGACTTCAGAACATCTCTTCACAAGGATTGACTTGTACATCAGGTGAAGATTGAATGAGTTTGAAGACTCCAAATCTAGTTTCATCCATCCAGGCTGTGGTATATTCAGGGATATAAAAACATCAAATGTACAAAGGCTTTGCATAGATGGTCATTCGAGCCAAGGATGATGACTCTACATCTGAAGAATCACCAGTCTGCATCTACAGATGACCATCTGATCTATGTACATGAAATGAATTTATAAAGCTGAGCATGGAAATGCCCACCTCAGTTAGATCATGAAAATTATATAAAATATGATTTATTGTATTGTAGCTTATGCAGGTCACCTTCTTGTTCGAAACCTCGGATCCTCATGATAAGGCATTTCACCCGACATCAAGATTTACTACTTCATGCTTTAGGGGGCAATTGTTATAGACATATTTGGGCACTTCAACCCCAATCTTATATGTCGATAAATTGGGGCTCATCAACCCTTAAAAGAGTTGTTTTATAATGTAAAAGAACATGGTCATCTGATTACATCATTCCCCAAAAGTTCCACCTGAGAAAACATCTAGAAATGGCCTAAACTAACCCATACTGACTACTCCACTAGAAAGGTGTGATGCATACTGAGTATTACACTGGCCAAGAGTGATGCATACTATTTGGGCCTTCTATAGGGTGTGCTGGGTGAGGATGGACAAATGTCCGAGACAGTTTGCTAGGTGGTTGCTCATGGAATCTTCTAGAAACTTCTCCTATGACACTTGCTTCTCTAAATTTGCCTAGGGATGAGTAAGAGATCCAAGAAATCTCCAAGTGGAACCAATTTTAACAAGTGGAATGACACTAATCAAAACCCAAGAGATGACTCACACCCTTGCATACATCTATAAATGGATCCCTCATCTAAGAGATCTAGAGGGCTGGAATATTGTGAATTGCAAGGAAGTGCTGATAGTTTGTATTTGAAGAAAAGAGCATTGTATTGTTGGTGTGATCTTGTTATTTCATGAGGTGAAGAGGGATTGATGCTGGGAGGATGATGCTGGATCAAGACAACTGGGTTGTAATTCTCCCTTCTATTTAATAAAGTTCTTCAAGTTTTCTTCCATATGATTGTGCAATTGTGAATGTTATCATTTGTGAATGCTATTGTATGTTCATTATATATCTGAATCTGTAGTGTTTATGTTATAATATATCAAGATGCTTTGATGGTTCTTTGTTATTATGTTTCTATAGGTACTCTCCAAGTGGGATAAGTACGGAGAGGAGTTGCAAGCTCTGTCAAGGGGGAGAGAGATCAAGCAAGGGATTAAGCGGAAGCTCCAGGTTGGTTCCCTCATCTTTCTCTTATCTATTGTGCATAGAAAAAATTGTTGAATTACTTTAAATTGTTGTTTCTAGGGTAGCTACCAGACCTAGAGGGCTAGTCGATCAAAAAGACACTAGTTTTCCTAGAAACAAGCAAGAATTGTGCAAGGAAATACGATGAATCGGGAGGTCTGTTTTGGCTAAGTATTGGTCAGAGTAGACTCAAGAGGAGATCTGCATTGCAGTGTAGGTTGAGCTTCAAACATTAAAGGAGTCATTACAATAGATCATTGTTCTCATATGATATAATACAAAAGGAGGAGGGGTTTTCCACAATTGGGTTCCTAAGTAAAAATATTTTGTTCATTGTGATTGAATGATTGCATGTGTTTTTATTGTTATTTTCACTTCCATGTAATTTAGTAGAAGAAATTTGTGTCTATAGATTTCAGTTTTATTTCATTAGGAGCTGTAAATTTCGAGTTATTTCAACAGGTCAGGGATAGTGATAATGTAGCAGAAAAAATGTCACTAAGTGACAACAATTCAATGTTAATCTAAAAAATATTATTAAAGGCACTAAATAATAGGTTAAGCACCAACATAAAGGGTAAATTTTTCATTTAAATATGCCTAAAATGAACTTTAAACTCACCTTTTGTGTTTTTTTACCAATTCAGTGCTCTATAGAAATTTTAGCCCTTGATATTTAGAAATTGAATCCAAGAGATATTGCTAGTGAAATCAAATTCCACAAACTGCAAGTAATTCTAGACTCAATTCTCTTCAATTTTATTCTATTTGTAAATATTTTTATTAAGATTTAGCCATCCAAAATTGAATTTAAAAGTTGGTTTGTGCACCACGCAGATTTTGTTCTATCAAGATCCATATGCAAATCTCTACACATCCCTTATTACAGGAAAAGTCACATGTATACACGACTGTCCAGATCGATAAGTGTATACACACAGACTTTGATTTTGAAACATTAATTTAATTATTTAACTTGGAAATTTTTTGTAGGATAGCTCTTGTTCGGTGAGAACGAGAGCACAAATAAGTTGATAAGTCAGTTATAGGAGAATGAGAGCATGAAGAAGTTGATAACTTGGTTCTAGGAGACCAAGAAGCAATGGATGGATTAAAAAATTGTGGATTTCTTAAGTTTTTCATGATGCTAGATAAGAGATTATTAAAAATGCTCATCAATTATTGGGACCTCGCGCAAGGGTGTTTTATGATTGACTCAATGACTCTACAAATTTAAGTGGAGAATATATACTTCATCACTGGTTTACCCTAGTGAGGGGAGGTCATGAATCTAAAAGGAAAGGAAGGCAGATGCCTTAACATTGATGATTATATAGCCATTTATTGTGTTCCTAAGACACAAAAAGTAGGATCATAGATACCCATTGGACACATCATCAATTTCGCAATCAAAGATTTACATTTTACATTTGTAAGAGTGTTTGGATCCTCTTCCTTGCATTAGTCTTCTTGACCATCAATTTCTTTGATACTCGACTACCTGACACCGATAGTATATTATTGGTGCCTAGTGCTCTTTTATAACATGAATAACCATTTAACAACATGAAGATATGATCGAATGAAGAATTTCAACTATAGGAGTATTTTGTGCTCATTTTTCTTTGAGTGAATTCTCGCATTACAACCATGTGTGACACCCCACATCAGAGATATAAGAGAGCCTTGAATGGTGAGGTGGGAAGGCTTGATGAGTAGACCCAGAGGAGGCTAAGACACTCTAGCAAACTTTAATGACAAGCTCATCCAATGATGGTGTTATAGCTCCAAATATCGCCCTTGGTATTTGTGATGCTTGGTTTATGGCCTAGGGCAACCCCTCCTTCCAGAATTGGTCCAAATATTTAAAAAATAGTGTTTTACTTCCTGTACGCTACTTTTCCCTGTGATAAAAGTGTGTACATGCAGGTTATTCTGTACCCAACCCGCGTATATGTGTTAAAACACTTTAAAAAATTAAATTTCGTTAATTATGGATGGATATCACGGGTTTTACCTGTTGATTACCTCCTAGTGCCCGTGGCCCAACTGTTCCCAACTATTTTCCAACTAGAAAACTAATTTGGGAAAAGTATAAAAAGACTTCAATGGGAAGGCCTTATGGAGGAGAGAAATGATAGAATTACTATACTGAGATTATCCCCTGATCAAGCACTTCAGGGGTTCAGGAAATCCTTAGTTTTGGTTATGGAAGGACGCTGTTGAAGACTGGGACTGGATGGACCTGGAGGACAGTTCCACTTGGAGTTGGAAGAGGAAGACTCAGGTGAACTCTTTCGATGTCTATTATAGTTTTTCTACAATAAAAAGAAATGTTGTCTTATTCCTAAGATCGACTTCTTTTATGCATCAGATGTTATTGTTATGGTTTATGTATGAATGACTATTTTGATGTATAAATAACCATTTACTTATATTATATAAAGTTCATTTCACTAAAATGCTTTATCTATATGCTGCTATGTGTATTCGAATTTGTTGATTTGCAGATTCGAGGATCACCAGGAGTTGCAGAGGCTTTGAACCCTGGTTGGAACTACCCAAGCAAAGGACATCTGGGTATGTTCATCCTCACATAGTTAGTTTATTTAAGCATGTTTCCTGAGTTGTATGCGTGTTTCTTGCTGTAGATTACTCCTGCTCTATTGGGGTTCTGACCCAAAGCCCTATGGGACTTATTCCCTTAACAAAATGGGTGACTTTACTGGGGATAACAATCTTGTTATTCCTAGTTTGGGTTGTTCAATGTCAATTAGGGCTCAGTTCTTGGTTTGCTGGCTATGACAATATTGCTTGCTCTTGTAGGAACTTAGACTTCAAATCTGATCTTTTTCATCAGGCCTCATTTTTTATTTTTCTTTTAAAACTTCATATACGCACTTTTTTCTATTTACAAAAGCGTACACATGCTTGTTTCTGTGAACTAAAACCATTTATACACAAGTTTATTTTGGCAGAAGTGCGTGTACACAGACCTGTGTAGGGATACAGTCGTGTATACAATTTTTTACATGCTTTTTTCAAATCTTTCTGCCCAGGAAGATCTATTTCTTGGTATGTGTGGTTTCTGAGTGGTTAGTTTTTGTCTTCAAAATTTAATTATTCAGTGAGCTTATTGTTTCGAATTATCTCCTGCTTTGAAAAGTTTTGGCCTCGGTTTGTGTTAGAGTGAATTTTATGATTTATGTTTGAACACACAAGGCTTCTTATAGAGGTTCTTGATTGTTCTAGCCTTCTGGAACAATAGGTTGTTTTCAATATTTGTGTCAAACTTCATTATTGGTCTACTTGCTTCGCTTCTTGTCATTTTTTTGGCCATACACTTTTTCTTGCTTTTCGAAAGTTTCTTGTTGATGAATTTGAAAGTGTGTCTTTCCTGATTTCTTGATCAGTTTCTCAAAGCTATTTTACTTCTTTTGGATCATTTAGTGCAAGTTGAAACACCCTTTTTGTTCAAGTTTCCATTCGTGTTGAATTAATAACTTACAAAGTTTCCTTGTGCTTTGCTTTCGGTCTTTGAGTCTTTGGTGGCATTTTGAGTGCTTTTGAAAAGTTGTTTTCATTTCTTCTTGAAAAAGAAAAGTTCTTAAAAAAACATTGTTTTTGCTTTCTTTTGCTGAATTTGATTTTGGTTTCTTTCGTTTTGTGAAAGTGAATTGTGATTTTTTGAGATTTGTCTTGCTTATTTGGACGAAAATTTGTATTTGAAACTTGCATTCTCTTCAAACATTTAAGTTGGCTTATCAAAAAGTTTTAAACAATTGCTTTCATTTCTTTTTAGAGTAATCTAGAATTTTGCATTATCATGTACACTTTGCATTAGGGTAGTTTTGTATTATTAAAGCATCAATAGTCTTTTTAGTTTTTGTGAGTGTGAAACCTGCTATAAGAAAAGAAAAGGAAAAAGTTTTTTTCTTTATATAAGTTTCTTAGAACCCAAGTAGAAGTTGCTTTTCATCGAAGATCAAACAAGTGCACTGCATATAAGTTAGTTTTTCATTAGTTTCTTTTGCGTCGTAAAAACACCATCAGTTTCATTTCTATAGTGTCCATTTGACTTAAAATAACAACCACTTAAAATCAAGCACTTAATGAAATAAACTAGAACTTTTTGTATTGTCAATTAGTATACACCAACAAGTTTTAGGTTTATTTAGGGCCTTGGATTAGGCAAGAGGAGAGTAAACTCTCCAAGGCCACTCTAAATTGTAAAACATATAAGTTTGAATAAAGAGTGAAATCAAATAGTGTTAGGGAGACTGGGAAAGCTCTGTGACTGGGAGTTAAGCATGAGGGTTTGTGAAGATAAGGACGAGAGATACCCCCTCTCTTACCTGTCAGATCTTACCTCACGACTGTTTTGCCTGGCTTCTGATACGAGTTAGTATATTTAGTTACCTATCCTAGGGATCTACATAGGTGGCTATGGAGAGGAATCTTGTGGCACCTGAGGTTGATGTTGCATCATGTTCAACGGTACTTCTGAAGGGCGCACTTGCGAAGCTTGGAGGCTTGCACCAGGCTGTTGTCTAGAGGTCATCGTAACTACTTTTGATACCTTCGCTAGTAGACCTGTGGCGTAATTAACCCAATATATTTTCGGAAGGCCCTTATTATTAACTTTATTGTTTTTTTGTGTCTAGTCCTAATCACTCAAAGCAGAAATACTTGGAAGTTGTTTGATTGCTGAATTCTTTAGGGAAATGTTTAGCGTGTGTTCTCTGCTCCTAATCGGCCTATATTTCAATTTTATTGAGTCTTTAAGTAGATCTTATAAAAATAATTCAAAGTGACCGATAAACCACCTCAGTAGTCCCATAGACTTCGTGGGCTTTCACTTGCGAGTCCAGAGCCTTCTCCTAGAAGGCGTAGGAGCGATTATGCTAGTGGTTTTCAACCAGAGGCAACAGGCACATTGGAGATTGATCCTCCGCTTGGGGGCATCAGTTCACAAGATAGACTTGGTACTATTACAAATCTAGAGAGGAACACACTAGTTCTTTCTTGAGTGCTTTTCCAGTCAGAAAATAGTATTGAGGTAGAAGAGCTTTCAGAGTCAATTGCTGCTCTGAATTCTCCTCTCCCTTCTGATCATCCTAACGTATTGTTATACATTGGAACTCTAACTCACAAGCCTTCAAGCCCAAGTCCACACACATCTATCCCTTCGATAACCACTGCTGGAAGCATGGCATCCACCACGAGTGCTACAAGTATGTATATTCCCATGTTAGTGCAAGCGGGAGGGACTATTTCCATCCCCTCTACATCCTTATTTGGGTCTACTACTAGCACATCCTTATTTGGGTCTAATTCCATTACATTGACAAGTGGAAGTTCTCAAGCCAATGCATCCAGTTTTGGATTCTTCCCTTTTAGAATGCCCTCCCAAGGTATTCCTTCAGTTCCATTAAATGTACCATTAGCTGCCTCCACGTCCATGATGAGTCGATCAAATTATTTTCAGGGTTTCCCATTTGGAAGTGGTAATATACCACATTCTAATCCGACAGTAGGTTCTATGCCTTTTACTTCACAGGTCAAGCTATTAATCCTTTTCAAAGTTGGACAAACCCTACAGTTAGTGGGATAGGAACTGGGAATCAGTTTTTCGCTCAACAAGGGAATGTGTCGTATTCCTCAATCAATTAATTTCAAAGTTTTTCACCCTTAGCTAATTCTTGGAACCCTTACCAATGGTTGTCAGGTCCTTACAATAATTTGTTAGGGGGGAACTTTGCCAGTTATGGAGGTTTTCCGGCTGGAGTTGGTCAAACTCCGAGTTTGCTGGACCACAAGGGTCACCTTTTGGTTTAGTAGGTTATACCAGTTACTTTGGGCAACCTGGTGCCTTTCAAAATCTAGGTCATTCTTTTTAGACTGTTGGGAACACCACCCAATCTAGGTGGAATCCCTAAGGTCCTCCACGACTTCCTTTTCTGGCCACGCTTAATCTGCCAGACTTGACTAAGTTGAAGAACGATCCAATCAGATACAATTAGGTTTGGCCTTCGATCAAACCAAACTTCCATCGGATATTCCAAAATTCGAAGGGAAGAGTGGTGAAGACCCAGGAAACCATGTAACCACGTTCCATTTATGGTGCTCAACTAACTCCCTGATCGATGATTCGATCAGGTTGATATTATTTCAGCGCACCTTAACTGGGAATGCGGCTAAGTGGTATATAGAGTATCCAAGGGGCACCTTTACACCTTTCACCAATTTGGCTAGCATTTTCTTAAACCATTTTCAGTTGTCTGTCAGTTATGAAGCTGGAACTAAACTTCTGGCCAATTTTCACCAAGACACAGCTACTCACATTTCGGATCATATCCAGGAACGGAGACGAAGAAAGAGGCTCATTAAAGCCAAAATTCCACTTGAATTCCGTATCAAATGGTTTTTAAAATCATTACAACCTGAGATCTCCAAGCATGTTTCTATGTCTGGTGTTTATTTGGAAGAGAAGGCTATCTTTCACGCCCAACAATTAGAACTGATATATTCTCAGTCTGGGACTCTTAAGAAAATCTTGCCTGATTCTCCTAGATCCACAGTTGATATAGCCAAAATGAAGCCAAGCCCTCATGCTGATGGTATTGTTGGATTGATTGATGCAAATGTGATGAACCTTTTAAACCAATTGCAGCAATTGTCTCTACAAACCGTTTCTTCCAATCAGGCTACACCATCTACTCCTTCGTCTTCCCAACCTTCTTCCGTAAATGTCGTTCAGGCTTCTGACCCAAAAGGAAATCAAAATTCTGATGGGAAGAAGAAGGGAAAAGGTAAAAAGAAGAATCAAGATGGGAAGGGTAATGTGAACAAGCCCGGAAATGGTGTTGGTGAGGGTGCAAAAGAGTCCAAGAAGAATGTTAAATTTCCATGCAAGTTATGTACTGGATATCATTTGACTCATCTCTACCCAAGAATTCAAGATGCTCAGTGCTTGTTAGTGCAGCAAGGGTCTTCTAGCTCCCAAGCTGTCTTAACTAATCCTTTCCCCCAAGGGTAGCAGCTACGTACTAGTGCGAACCCAAATCCTGGTACCTCTACAGGGGGCAACCAGGATAGGGACATTTCCTCAAATGTTTTCATGATGAGTTCTAATGTCAATGTGGCTACATGGTCATGTGATTATGGTGAAGCAGAAACATATAAGGATAGATATGTTCCCAGAACTATGGATCCACTTCATATTGAGCAACCCTCTATCGAGTCCTTGCGCTATGTCTACTTTAGAGGTACTCCATCGTGTCCTGCTCAACGAAGTGCTTTGCTTTCAGCGATCAGGACAGTTGATCCAAACAATTCTTTAGTGCTCACTTTTGATATGTTCAATGTCAAAAAGGGACTTCCTCATCATATGGCCTTTCAAATAAAGTATACTTACCAGAAAACTAATATTCTTTGAACAATTATAGATGAGGGAGCTTCCACATGTGTAATGCCCATGTCATGTTGGAAGGCCATTGGATCGCCTTCAGCTATTCCTTTACCCACTCTATTGACAGGATTTGATGGACATTCTCATAGGCCACCTGGGATTATCACGACCATTCCTATATGTGTTGGAGGAAAGGTCATTAATATCGAAGTAGAAATTGTTGATGCCAACCTCCATTGCAATCTCCTCCTAGGATGGAATTGCATTTATGAAATGGATGTCGTAGTTACAACTCTGTTTCACATCCTTTGTTTTCCTCATGAAGGGAGAATTTTTAAAGTTGATCAATTTGATTATTTTCCAGTTGACCCCCACACAACTTCAGATTCTACCATTCCATTGGTGGATAATCCTTGTCAACCTATAGAGAATTTAGGAATAGGGATTTATTCTTCCTTGATGGGTGTATTTGATCTCCCCCCTCCTACAACTAGAATTGATACAATTTCATCCTCCAAGGAGCCTTTACGGAAAGAGTTTGTTTGAAATCATTATTTTTCAAATCCTAGAACATTACCTTCATCTACGGCCACATCAGATGAAGGTCAGGTGGGTGGAATAGCATCTCCTATGTCTGTAGTAGAACTTAGATATAAATCTATCGATAGCTCTATAGATGACCATCCCACTCCTTCTTTGGAAGAGGAGTTGGGTAGTGATGTGGCTCCTGCTTAGACCCACGACTCCATTTCTTCTTGGGATTGCTTGGATATAGTTCTTCCATTTGATGACACAATTTTCGAAGCAACAATGATTGTAGATCGACCATTAGAAGTTTTACATCATCATTCATATTTTCGTCCTCCTTTGCATGAAGTCGAATCTAGGTCCTCCAATCTGCCTACTAGCGATGTTTATATGGTTCCTTTGGCTCCAACACAATTATCTGCCGAAGGTAATATATTGATTAGCTCAAGAACTGTACCTATAAACATCTATAGGAACAAGCTGGCGGAGCCCCCTGATGTGCTCTACCTTAAGAGGCATTTTGTTTAGGTTTCGGCCAAGCAATTACTTTTTGTATATATATTTTTGCATATTTTGTCGAGAATTTTTGTGATATCAATCATTCATCAAGATAAAAAAAAAAAAAAACATCAAAAATTTGGACTAAATGCAAAAATAATATACAAAATCGGGACTAAATGCCCATAATCATGTCCAGTCTATCTATTGACCTGGCTCAAGATGAGCGGCTAAGAAAGTGACTATTACATTGGCCACACGTCGAAGGATGCGAACCCAATCTCGTGGTACTCCTACCATGCGGCGTTGCATCTCCTTAGGTAGATCTTCTATGGCCACCATCAGTACCTGGTGAGTCAACCTCACCAAGTTTCTTTGGATTGCATATAAGACCCTCTCTGTCTCAGCAGCCACCTCTTCGTCACCTCTTCCGCGATGCTTGTGCCATGGAAATCCATTTGGTATTACCAGACTCACATTTGGAACATGATATTTATGTTATTATTTTAATCCCATCAAAAATATCTTTAAGTTCATTTTAATATTTAAAAAACATAAAAAAATCTTTAAAAATTTGATAAAACTTAAAAAATGGTTACCTATCTCTCCCCATGTTGTGTTTGGTGGCAGCACCAAGTCTGGATCTCCTCTGAAATCCATGTTAGCATAGGGATAGTCATCCACAATGATGATTTTTTATTTCCACCAGGAGAAGAACTCATCATCGAAATTAGTCCTTGGAACGTCCCTGCCTCCAAGGCATTTCATTAAGTCAGCCCACCTACCCATCCAAGGATCTCGGGGGCTACTAATAGAGACTGATACTCTGGGACGCAACTCAGGAACCTTCTCGAAGAAAAAGGAGCATAAAATGGTCCCATTTCCGAAATTTTTTGTCTGCCCTTTCTGAATGGAGGACAACTGGCTCTTCATATTGGTTAGAAGAGGTGTACACCAATCAAAAATAGTGGTGAGGCACTCCATGGCCAAGCTCATGGATACTCGTGATGCTTGGTGCAATGAGGTTGATCCATTTATCCTGGCTATGGTGAATAGTAAGATCCTCAGGGACAAGCTCTCCACATGTTTTATTGGAATATGGCTTCCAATTTTTTCCGAATGACCAGGACAGTATATATGTATGTAGTCCTCCACTGAAAGACTACCTAGTGTTTAGCCATTCGAATGTACAACTTCTCCTCTCTGAGAGAGACCAGCAATAAAGTAAATATCCTCCACCTCTATCCTCAAAGGCATTTGATCAATCATAAATGCATCATCTTCAATACTCCAATAGTGGATTAGCATTTCAAGCAAACAGGTGTTGGCCTTCATATTGGGCGTTTTGAGAAATTTCAACAAGCCACATCCCCTCAATGCATCTAAGACCTGCTGATCATTCATAACTTCATTATAAATGGTAGTATGCTCCCTCTTTCTCCATGTGATTGTCATCCTGAAAGAAAATTAAGTTTCAACAGTTAGATTTTTGTGTTGAAATTTCAAACCGCGTATACGTGGGTCCCTTTCACACACAGTCACATGTAGGGCCTTCATATACACTGGTCTATAATATCCAACCCGTGTATACACCGCATTAAAATTTTCAACATAAATTCCTACTGTCAAACCTCAATAAAAATTTCTAAAAACAATCATAAAGTAATGCAAGCTTGAATTGGGGGTTACCTGATGATTTTGATCCAACTTGAACAGTCCAATTCTTTGGGGGCCAAGTTTGCTTTCTTTTTCTCCACAGCTTTTGCTCTCAACACAAATGGTACAAATGGTGAGTCAAAAGGTCATTTTATAGCTTTGAAAATGTCAAAGTTTTTCAAAACTTGATTTTTTTTTGTCTCATGAATCTTTTAACTTATGAGCTTGGATTGTCAAGAATATGTTGTTTTTCCAGGACATTTTGGATGCTTCTTAAACAATTTCTCATCAGTTCCATGACTACTGACCTGTCATGGCAAGTATCATTTACTCACTAGCATATAGGTTAGGGATACCATTTTTCCCGTTGCATTTTGCATACTAGCCTCCATTTGTCGATACACTTGCCATAGGGTCGATCCCATCGTGTTATGGTTAGTAAACAATGTTCACTTGCTGATTTTTAAATCATGACACAATGGTAGAGCCATCCTTTACATGGGCATCATAGTTAGTACCTCACTAACATTGGTTTCCCATGCTATTTTATTGAGTAGGTTGGGAGTCCTCTTTAGTCCTGCCATGACTTGTGCATTGAAGACCCATTCCTCTTTGCTTCTTCGCTTCATTCCGGCCTTATACCCTAGAGGTTCTGTTGTGTTGAGTTGTACTACTCCATTGCATTTTGACCATTTGCACCTTTTGGCCTTGAGCCGGCTTCACTTGGACTCTTGCTTAAGCCACTTTTTTGACCATGGCTTCTGCAAACTCAAACTTGCAATCCCTTAGCTTCTACAACTTGACACACCCTCAGACCCATGGAAGGAACATCCCTTTAAGTGTCCTTGACCAGCTTCGCCTCCCTGCTGTTATAGCTCCAAATCTCACTCTTGATGTTTGTGATGCTGCACTCATGGCCTAGGGCAACCCCTCCTTCCAGACCTGGTCCAAATACTTAAAAAACAGTGTTTTGCTCCCTATACGCGACATTGCCTTGAGCTAAACGCATGTATATGTGGGTCTGTGTATACCCAACCCGTGTATATGTCTTAAAACACTTAAAAAAATAAATCTCCTTAATTTCGAGCGGAGATCATGGATTTTACCTATTGATACCTATTAGTGCCCGTGGCCCAACTGTTCCCAATGAATTCCCAACTAAAAAACTACTTTGGGAGAAGTATAAAAAGGATTCAATGGGAAGGCCTAAGGGAGGAGGAGAGAGAGAAAGATCACTCTGCTGAGATTATCCCTGACCAGGTCTGAAGATCCTTGTGCTTCCAGCACTTCCCCCATTACAGGAAACCCTTGTTTCCTTGTATTATGATGTCTTTATACTACTTGAGATATCTTGGACTAAGTCATGGAAGGAGTTTGTTGCAGGCTTGAGACTGGACGAATTCGGAGGATGGTTCCACTTGGAGCCTGCAAAAGGGAGACATAGGTGAAATCATTCCTTTCTATACCTTAGTTATCTATAATAAAAGAAACACTTTTCTTTCTCCTGATACAAATCTTCTTCATGTTTATGATATCAATGTTATGATTCACATATGAATGGTTGTTTTAATTGTATAACTAACTACCTTTCAATATGCTATGAAGATGATTTCTTTACGATGTTTGGTCAATATACTGTTGTGCTTTCTGGAATTGATTGTTTTGCAGGTTGAAGGATTAAAAGAAACTCCAAGAGGGTTTGGACCCTGGCTGGATCTTCCCAAACAAAGGACTCCCAGGTGCACCTCTCTTTCATATAGTTTGTTTATATTAGCACCATGGCTGTGTGGAATGTGTGTTTTTCTTTGTAGATAACCTCCAATCTACTAGGGTATCAACCCAAGACCCTAGGGGAATTTAGCCCTTAACATAATTGGTGACTCCACTGTGGACAACAGTATTGTTGTTCCTAGTTTGGGTTTATTCAAGCGAATCAGGGCTCAGCTGTCTATTTGCTTGCTGTTACTATGTAGACTGTTCCTGTAGGAACTTGAATTGTAAGTTTCATCAATTTCTTCAGACTGATTTTTGTTGTTTCTTGTAATATTTTATATACGCTATTTTTCAAGTTTACAGAAGCGTATATACGCATGTTTCCTTAAGTGAACCCGCATATACACAGCTTTCTTAGGAAAAATAGTGTATACATGCAGCTGTCTACTAACACAGTTGCGTACACCCTAAACGTTTCAAGATTTTTCAAATATTCTTGTGTCTGTAGATCTATCTGCTAGTCTAAATCAGTGCTAAATAGTTACTTTTATGTGTCAGTTTTTATTTTTACAACAAGTACATGATTTCAAACTCTCTCCGGTTGTGGAAAGTGTTGGTCTTGTTTTGTTTTGTTGCAAGTGTCATCTTTTTTGTTTAAGCATACAAGATTTATTGTTGGGAATATTGGTTGCTCTGGTCTTCCAGGGCAGAAAGATTGATCTCAATATTTGTGTCAAATCTTGTTTTGGTGACTTTTTGTTTGTGTAACAACGCTACATCTTTATGACCATCGACTTTTCTTACTTTTCGAAAGTTGTTGATTCACACTTTCTTGAAAGTTGTCTTTTCGATCTTTTGGTCTTTATTGCCAAGCTATTATTGTTGCTTTTTTATTGTTAAGAGCATCTTGAAACACATTTTTGTTGAGTTTTCACCCATTTTGTGTTGTCAACTTGCAAAGTGTTTTGTTGCCTATTCTTCGATCATAAAGTTTCAGTCTTGTTTAGAGCATTTTTCAAAAGTCATTTTTGTTTTTGCTTTTGAAGAAAACTTCTTGAAAACTTGGTTTTGCTTTCTGAAACTTTGTTCTGATTTAGTTTCTTTTTCCGAGTGAAAGTGCATTTTTGTTTGTCTTGAAACTTGCTTTTAGTGTTTGGACAAAAATGAGCATTAGCAACTTATATCCTATCTAAACATCTTAAGTGGCAAATTAGAATTGATAAACAAGTTACTTTCATTTCTTGATTTAGAGTAGTCTTAAGTTTTGCATCAGCATGTACTCATTCCATTAGGCTAAATTTGTGCATTTTTTAGGACATCCATAGTTTTGTTAATTTTTGTGAGTGTGAAGATTGAGTAAATGAAAAGAAAAGAAAAAATGTGTTGCTTTCTTTGAAGTTCCTCTGAACCTAGTATAAATTTCTTTCATCGAAGAACAAAATGAGTGCATTTGCATATAGTTTGGTTTTTATTAATTTCTTTTGCATCAAAAAACCACAAGTTTCATTTCTACTTATCCCTTGACTTAAGAACAGCCCATTTAAAAACAAGCGCTAATTAAAATACACTAAAACTTTTTTGTAATTGTCAAGTTAGACACACCAACAAGTTTTAGGATATTTTAGGGCCTTGGATTAGGCGAGTGGAGAGAAAACTCTCCACTATCAAACATAGGAGTCTGAATAGTGAGTGCAAATCCAATAGCGTAAGGGAGACTAGGAAAGCTCTGAATCTGAGAGCTAAGCACGAGGGCTTTTGAAGATAAGGAAGAGAGATACCCCCTCTCCTACTTGTCTGATCTTACCTCAAGACTGTTTCGCTTGGCTTCTGACACGAGTTGGTAACCTTAGTTTCTTCTCCTAGGGATCTACATAAGTGGCAGCAGAGGGGAATCCCGTGGCACCTGAGGTCGACATTGTATCACTCTCAACGGTACTACTGGAGGGCACCCTTGTGAAGCTTGGGGGCTTGCACCGGTGCAGGCTGTTGTTAGGAGGTTAGCATAACTTCCTCCATTACCTTTGCTAGTAGGATTGGGCCGTCATTATCCCAGACTATCTTCAGAAGGCCCCTTACTTCACTTTCTTGTATTTTGGTGTCTGGTCCTCATCACCCGGAGCGGAAATACTTGGAAGTTGTTTGACTGGCTGACTTCTTTTAGGGACTTTTTAGTGAGTGCTTTTTGCTCCTTGTATATAGTTGGCTTTAGGTATTATTGTCTAGTCACTTGTTGGACTTGGTAGTCAGAGTGACTGACTTAACACTCTGCCGATCTTGAAAGGCTTTTGGTCATTCTCTTGGAAGTTGTGTAGTTGCCTCCTCAAGGGCGAAGGTCTTGATTGTGTGTTTATCTTCCTTGAAAATTCATTTCTACATTCCTCTAAGGGAAGGCTCTGTGAATCAGTTAGATATGGCCAATATTCCTGTGGAAACCAACCAAGGTACCTTTCCAAAATGAGATCCTTATGCTTTTCCTTTCTTTGGAAACGTTGGTACTCCCTTGATGGCCACTTTGAATATTCCTGGATTGAATGTTGGACTACTCGTTTGGCTGTGGTCCACTCCGAATATTCCAAATGCTCTTGAAGCTTCTTAGTTGAATGCTTTATTTCAAGGGCATCACATGGGTTCTAATTGTTCATCTTCTTTCAAAGAGAAATCTGGGATTCCTTTTTCTCCTCCTTCTTGTAATAAGAAATCTAAAAAGAGGAGAAATAGGAAGTCAAAGAGGAAGAATAATTCTATCCATTCATCTTCAACCTCTACTAGTCATGTTGGAGATAATCCTTCAACTGCTGCAAGTCATGCTGGGGGCATAAGTCTAGTCACTACAAGTCATATTAGCACATCATCATCAACCTCTGCAAGTCATGTTGAAGATGAGTCTTCAGCCGTTGCAAGTCATGCTGGGGGCATAAATCTAGTCATTGCAAATCATACTAGCAAAGAGTCACCGACCTTCGCAAGTCATGTTCAGGACTCTCCACAAACCACTACTACTCATGTTGGTGGATTGGAGGTTGATAAGAAACCTGTATGTAGAAGTTTTGAACCTAAGTTCCCTTGTAAGATATGCAAGGGAGACCATCTTACTCATTTATGCCCTGGTATTCCAGAGGTACAAAGGATATGGTCCAAGTCTGAAAGTACTTCTATTCCTAGATCTGATATGGTTTCTTATTAATCCATCAACCATTGGTTGATAATGTGGTAGAGCCAGTGAAATCTTTGACCGATTACACTCCTCTTTTGGGGGGTGAATTCCCTAACAAAAGAGTCTTCTTGATTTCTAGTACAAATTCTTCTAGTATAGGGGGCATTCCAGTTTCTTCGAATGTTCCCCCTCCAAGTTCTAGGAGTGTTTCCTTTGATTAGGATAGTCTTGTCAAGCCTCATCTTCCTTCCGCTGCACCTTCCCAAATAAAGGTCAGAGTTAATTCCACAAATGTATATTGATGTATGGTGGATGAAGGATCCTCTACAAGTATTATATCCTCTTTGACTTGGAAAGCTTTAGGTTCCCCAAAGTTGTTGACAACTCAGAGTCAATTGTTAGCCTATGATAGAAGACCTGGTGAATCTACCGGTATTCTTCCTCAATTACCTATCACTTTAGGTGGGAAGACTGTCTTAATCGATATGATGGTGGTTGATAGCCCTTTAGACTTTAATATGCTACTTGGGAATTATTATTTCTATGCTATGAATGTTGTGGTGTCTTCACTCTTTCAAGTGATGTGCTTTCCTCATAACGGGAATATTGTTACTATTGATCAACTTGCATATGATAATTACCACCCTAATTCGACTTTACTGCAGAATACCCCTTGGTTTGTTCTGAGTGTTCAAGTAGACTCTACCCCGCCACAGGTCAATTATGTGGCAGTGAATCCTCAATGTTCAAACACTTCTGAGAAGGATCCTTTGACTTATTATTCTCCTTCTTGGGACTTGGTCCCGGTAGTTGACTGAGAGATTATTCCTATAGGGACATGGGACCCCTTAATTCCCTCTTTTGATCCTTGTAGTTCTCATGATTTCTTAGAACTTGTTTTGCCTTCACAGGAGGAACTCTTTGAAGCCATGAGTTTTGACTACCAAAGGAGTCCTTGGCCTGAGCCCTACAAGGGGTTTGTTCAGAAGAATTGTTATGTGTAAGCCGCAAGGTTGCGTGGTTCCCTCTACCATATTGTACATATGAGGTACGCATTTTCAAGTTTTGTAATCTATCACACAAGATTTTATATGAAGTCTATATGTGGGATGTATTAACTTCTTGTCTAGTGTTCCTATTTATGTTTACAGAACTTGGAAGATTCTCCTTTGGAAATTTTTATGGTTGGTCCGTTTTGACAAGTATTGGTTCTCGAAACTGGCATATAGGTTAGTTTTTTTCGCTTGCATTGTGCACTTATCAGTTTCCTTTCCCATTTTGGCCTTAGGATCAACCCCACCAAGTTATGGTTCAGAACCTTCTCATTGCTTAGAAGTATCATGACTTGTGTGGTAGAGCCTACCTTATTATGGGTGCCCTAGTTAGTACCTTGTTGTCACTTGTCACTCATGCCGATGTTTCATCTCTAGGCTTGGGAGTCCTATTTAGTCCCACCATAACTTATGCAATGAAGACTCATTCCTCTTTGCTTCTTCGCTTCGTTCTCGCCTTATACCCTAGAGGCTCCTTTGTGTTGAGTTGTACTACTGCATTTCATTTTGACCATTTGCACCTTTTGGCCTTGAGCCAACTTCACTTGGACTCATGTTTAAGCCAACTTTTGACCATGTCGTCTACAAAATCAAACTTGGATGCCCCTGACTTCTGTAACTTGACACACCTTGATCTATGGAAGGAACACACGTTTGAGTGTCTTTGACCAGTTTTCACCTCCCTGCATTGAGCATAGGATTGTTCCAATCCTAGGAACTAGATCATCTATTTCACCGACACTCGTTCTTTCCACTATACTATAGCATTCTTTATTCTTTTTCTAGCTTAAAGAAAAAGAAAAAATATATATATATTCCAAAAAGAGTGGGAACGGGACAATATTTTCATTTATTGTTGGCAGCTAGAGTCATTCGTGCCGCCCTTGAACAAAGCACTCAGAACAAAGTCTCCTCCATTTGGGCGGGATTTAGTTTGACTTAGGTATGCCTTAACCTTGTTATTGAGTCAGCTCTCCCCCGATTGGTTATCTCTTCCAATCACATGGAGGGTTTGTTCATGCCTCCTACATGACAAACTTATACAGAGTCATCATATGCTGCCACATGGTCACATTGAGTCATGCTTTTGTTCAAGGGAAGTTAGCCTAAGTCAGCCTCTCTGCGGTGTCTCTTGACTCATTTTTTAGTCGGCCATCCTTGGTTGTCAGTGTCTTGTCTATCATCACATCAATTATATTGGTCCTTTACTTATGCCAGTTTGAGAAGGTCTCCACTGACCTCTTGCTAGCGGGTCTTATCCTTATAGATGATGACATCTTGCTCTGAGGACAGGCCTAGAGCTACATCCTGGCTCTATTTTCATTATTGATAGGTCACCTTGTGCTCAACATCAATTAGTATCATGGGTCTTTGACTGAGTGGTTTCCCTTGTGTTCGACATTAGCCTACACTATCACACATTGGGATTTGTGCAGTACGTTGGTTTCCATTTGACCCTATTGGTGGATACCTTGCCTCTGTGTCAGCTTTCATTATTGGTTGGTTCAGAAGGTTTCTATCGTGCGCTAGCCACATCTTGTGTATGCTGGAAACGTACTTCGGTCGGGTTACTACATCTTTTTTCATCCGATTCCCTCCACATTATTGGCCTACGAGTTACACTCATGCTAGATTGATGAAGAATGCCTTAATGCCTTCCTTCTAGTGGATCTTTCATTAGTGGCAGATCCTTCGCTATCGATAGCAGAAAACCATCATTGTCTCATGATTGATAGATTCCTATAGGTGTTTGACTTCAGCTCATCTATTCACACTTGTTAGATTGTACTTGGTACCTTGATGATCATTATCATTATCGATGAGTAGTCTTGTGTTTGTTAACGGTATACATCAATGACCGGTAATTAAATGATTTCTCATATGGTCGACTTCAGATTATTTATTCCCATTGTGTAGAAATGTGCCACAGTGGTCGGTGAAGACCTCAGGTTGCATCAGCATTCATTGGTTCACTTGACAGTTGCTCTTGTTGCTGCTAGTTGATACCACTTCACCTTATATGTTGCAGTCATTCAAGGTGACATTCTATGCTAGTACCTGAGTTTGAGTGTAGTACCATCTTACTCCATCATGCTCATTTGGTACTTTTTGGGATCAGTCTTTGATATCAGTGATCTGCTTCATCCTTCAACATCATTGACATTCTTATATGTGATATTTAGACATGTACTTGTTCAATCATGATCAGATGATCCATTATGTATTTTCCAGTGTTATAATTGTATACTTAGTGGACCCTCTTGTACTTGATATGCAGACATGCTTTACTTTCTCTGAGCATGGGTATGCCCGCCTCAGACAATGTTTCTTATTTATCTCTTTTTGTGGCTTGGTAGGTTAAACTCTGGTGAAGTCCTTCTCAGTTTTTGACAGATTTCCTTTCCTTGCACTTGCTTAATACATTTCAGCCATCATGTACCCCTTCAGACCTCATATATTAGGGGGCATTTGTTATAGCTCCAAATATTACTCTTGATGTTTATGTTGTTGCACTCACAGCCTAGGGCAACCCCTCCTTCCAGACCTGGTCCAAATACTTAAAAAACAGTGTTTTACTCCCTATATGCGACATTTCCCTGAGCTAAACATGTGTGTACACGGGTCTGTGTATACCCAACCCAAGTTTATGTCTTAAAACACTTAAAAAAATTAAATCTCCTTAATTTCGGGCAGAGATCACGGGTTTTACTTGATGATTACCTATTAGTGTCTGTGGCCCAACGAATTCCCAACTAAAAAAGTACTTTGGGAGAAGTATAAAAAGGCTTCAATGGGAAGACCTAATGGAGTAGAATAGAGACAGAAAGATCACTATGCTAAGATTATCCCTGACCAGATATGAAGATCCTTGTGCTTCCAGGACTTCCCCCATTATAGGAAACCCTTGTTTCCTTGTGTTATGATGTCTTTCTACTACTTGAGATATCTTGGAGTAAGTCATGTAAGGAGTTTGTTGAAGGCTTGAGACTAGACGAGTCTAGAGGATGGTTCTGCTTGGAGCCTGTGAAAGGAAGACTTAGGTGAAATCATTCCTTTCTGTACTTTAGTTATCTATAATAAAAGAAACATTTGTCTTGCTCCTGCTACAAATCCTCTTCATGTTTATGATATCAATGTTATGATTCACATATGAATGGTTGTTTTAATTGTATAACTAACTATCTTTGAATATGCTATGAAGATGATCTCTTTATGATGCTTGGTCAGTATACTGCTGTGATTTCTGGAATTGATTGTTTTGTAGGTTGAAGGACTAAAAGGAACTCCAAGAGGGTTTGGACCTTGGCTGGATCTTCCCAAATGAAGGACCCCTAGGTGCACCTCTCTTCGTATAGTTTGTTTATATTAGCATCATGGCTATGTGGATATGTATTTTTCTTTGTAGATAACCTTCGATTTGCTAGGGTATCAACCCAAGACCCTAGGGGAATTTATCCTTTAATAGACCCTGAAATAATTAAAAAAGTTTCGGAAGCCAAAATATGGTGGAGATGGCTCAAATACTCTATTAAGCCCTAGGCACACTTATGGAACATAAAATATGCCAAGGCCATGGAAATGCAGAATCTCATTCAACTATTCTCCACTCTACAAAAATCACTAATATGGAATTTGACAAGATTCAACAAAACCATAGTCCAATTGCACTCCTTTTGAGAAATTATCAATGGAAAATCTACAATGTTTGGGGAGGACCCATGGAAGCAACTATCCAGACTTGATTGCAACAATCAACTCTTCATACTTCAAGCCAACGCTTAGTGAGAAGGGATAACTTAGGTATACCACTACTAGACCAAGGATGACACCACATCCAGCCAAACGCACCTGCATCTAGACACATGGAAGGGAGAGTGATGGAGGGATGACTATCAGAACCTATGGACATAAATCAATAGAATATAAATAAAAAATAAAGAGGGTATAGATATCTTATGATGGGGATACAAAAATGTGGAGGATTTAGCGGCCAAGCCTAGAACCTATCTTGTTAAGCTCCTTAGATTGACCCCGATCCTTTTTGGAAGGATCTCTTGTATGTTGGCTTATGGTCGAAGGTAACTACTTTCCTACGATAACTTTCTAGATGCAAAATATTATCTTTGGAGAACTTGAATAAAAAAGGATATGAGGGACCATCATGGTGTTATATGTGTAAACCACAACAAGAAGCCATGGATCACTTGCTTGGCACCTGTGAGTTAGTGAATAGTATTTGGCACAAAATATCAACAAGCTTTATTAGAACAAGCAATGCTTATAGATACATAGTCCAAACTCTCAAAGCTTGGCCAAAACTACCCTTTGTAGGTTTTAACCCTGTATAGAAATTACCAACATACAAATTCTAAAACAAAGAAAATAAACAATGTGAGAGCATAACACATAAAACACATATACATAGAGATTTTCCCTTGGATCCAAAAACTGGGAATGCCAGCTTGATTTTTCATTATATTCCTTTCAATGTTACAATGCATATATATACATTCTGAAGCATCCAATACCATGGACCAAAAACCATCACACCCAAAACCATGTACGAAAACCATGCACAAAACCATAGGTAAGTTCGACCACCTAATATAGGTTCCCAAAAAATTTTCCACGGGCCGCTGCACTAGACCCCATAGAGGGGGACCAACCTCCCCCCTCAAACCCCCTATACAGGGGGTGGCTGCCACCCCCACTCTAACCCCCCAGTTGACTAGTATGGCTAGTCATGCAATGAATATAACACAACCCAACATTCTCCGGCTTGTTGTTTTCTTTCCACAGGGGGCCACAGGAGATATTAGTCATTTATCCAGCCCTACAATGCCCATTGTTTATCTAATCCAAGATAACTTATAAAAGTTCACAGATTTTGTCAATGCATCTACAGTATTATTCTTCAAAGTATCCACCTTTACCAGCAACACCTTTTTGTCTTCTTTCATATCCCTCACAAAGTGATACTAAACATTAATGTGCTTTGTCTTTGAATGATAAGCAGGGTTATTTGCCAATAAAATTTCACTTTGGCTATCACAGTCTATTCTTATAGCTTCCTGTACTAACCCCATACTTGAACACAATCTCTGCAACCAGGTTGCTTCCTTTCTTGCATGAGTGGCTACCATGTATACTTCCTCTGTAGTTGCTAGTTGTTGGGCATGGAATCCCCCTATAGCATGTGTTGGGGCTCAAAGCCCAAGTTTTGAGTATTATTTTTGTAAAGACTCCATGAATTGCAGGTGCAGAGCGCAAATTGTATGTTAGAGCCATAGGGTTGTTCACCCTAAGTTTTGAATGTAGTGTTGGCCTACCCATGGTCCGCAGACCATGGGATTGTATAAATAGAGCAAGGCTCTAAGTTGTAAATATAACGAAGAAATAGATTGGAAAACGAATGGAGTCTAGAAGATAGCGAGAATAGAGAAAAGGTCTAAGTGCTTTGGGTGGTAGTAATAGGAAGAGGCTCTGCAGCTAAGTGTGCAGAGGCCTAGTAGAGTTTGCAGCTGAGTGCGTGGACCCCTGTAGCTAAGTGCGCAGGGTGGAGTTGAGTATGTAACCAAGGAAGAAGAATAATAAAGAGAATTTTGATTCTAAATCCTGTGTATCTATTTTGAGTTATTATATGGTTGATATATTGTTTTTTTTATCGCACACACGGATATGAATGGTGAACACTATTAAGTATAACTAAACACATGCAGATAAGCTAAGTGATCAACTAATATCGGATTAATAATAACTGATTGGATACTAACGTAGATCAAACTGTGAGTAGGGTTGTGCGAAGAGCAACATCACTAGTTGCGCAGTACTGATAAGTGCACATAGTGACGTGCGTGCAGGGTCAAACCGTTGACCACTGAAAATCATCAGACATCTCTAGGGTGCGGAAACCTGGTTCTAGCACCTACCCTACTAATTTGGGTGAGACCTTAGTTCGCGCTCTACGGGTTGTTGCTGAAAGGGCCAGTAGTACTAGGATTTGTTTGGCTAAATCACCTCTGAACCTAGGTTAGGCCCCAAGAAGCCAACAAATGGTTCTGTTGCTCAGACCATGATCTGCATAAGGGATGTCTGTTGTCGTGTCACTGGAATCTAACCAAGAAAGAAATTGAAGGGTGTTTGGACAAGAATATTCACGAGTTTGTGGCGCAGGAAAACAAGAATCCGTGAGTATCTAAGAAATAGTGGCTGGAGTGCTACTTATATACGGAAATCCATGAAATTTTCTTTGCATCCTTTCCTTCTAAGTTGTATGGGTGGATCTCGAAGCTAGAAGACAGACAAGAAAGGTGTAGGCTCGACAAACAAATCGTGTGGACTCTGGAATTAGTGCGCATACTAGAAGTTTCAAGAGATAAGATCGCGCGAGTCGTGGACCATTGGATTGATTGGTATTATAGGAGCATTTACCACTGAGTTCGTGGTAGATACGACTGTCAGCTACAATGAGGCAGAACGACACTTCCTCAAAGGACCACGAGGTAAGTATATTAAATATTTGAATACTTGGATTAAGATGCTATTGTGTGAAAACAAGGTTATGCGAATAAATTAATGTTCGGGACTACGTGAAGTGGGAAGACCTACATAAATGGAAATAGTGAAGAATTAGAAACTAGTCCCTTAATTTCACCCTCATAGGAAAGCAAGAAAAAGCTCGTGAAAGTTTCTCCGAGAAGTGCGGTTAATCTGATAAGGCAACAAATTTCGCAGTTTACCACCTCCACCTACACTGCCACCCATCTCACCCTCTCCACCTCCATCTCCACCCACCCCACCTCCGCCACCACCATAGTTCAGTATGGTGAGTGCGATCAAACTGCCAGTATTCAAAGGAGTAGCGAACGAAGATCCAGACCAATTCTGGTTCATGGTAAGGGTGGTATGGGAAGCACAAGGAGTCATGGATGACAATATAAAGAAGGCTATGCTGGTAAGTGCATTGCAGGATCGTGCATTAGCATGGTATTTTAAGCATTCTAATGACCATCCAAATGCAGGAATCACAGAAATCCAGGGCGTGCTGAATAGGGAATTTAGCAGGCCAAAGTCAGAGACACAATCAATTATTGGGTTTAAGGAGATCGCAATGCTCCTGGGTGAGACCCCTTGGGATCTGGACCTGAGGTTGAAGAGTATGATTCGTGAATCCAACATGACTTTGACAGATGGAAAACACCGCGCCTGGTTTGTAGCGTCATTAATGCTGCATTTAAGGATGATGTTGTTACAACAAAATCTTTCCACCTAGGCCAAAGCCTTGGAGATGGCAATGAGATTGCATGAGACCCCTATATCAGATCCTGGTCTGGGAGTCCAACAAATCCATGTGCAACTACAAAATCTTTGTCTGGAAATGTAGATTTTGAAACAGGATAGGACACCTCAACCAGAGGCGCGCGAGGAGGTATGGTGCATAAAATGCAAAGGCCAGGGCATGACAAGGACGACTGTACAATATTCACGAATTATGTGGTGGGAGGAAGGCCAATGCTGTTAAGACTTGAGGCACTAGTAGGACCAAGCACAGCGCCTTCACTATGGTCTGCAAGCTATCAGATAGGGGGAAAACACACTATGGATAATTGTCATCTATTACAGAAGTATACGTAGATGTCTTAGCAATTGTTTGTAATTTCTGCAGGTTGGTAGGCCACGATGAATGCACCTATAGAATCTATGAACTAATGATGATCGGACTCCTACCTACAGGGTACAAACCGAAACATGAGCCCTCGACCCAAATGCAGGAATGGTGCGTGCTGGATTTTAGGGGCGCAAATGAGGTCAATGAGGAATGGGACTGGGAAGGGGTCACATACAACTAATTTGTTACAATTGCGGAGGGCTAGGAAACTATGCCTGTGATTGTACAAATCTGATGAGGACATCATGTTTGTACTATACTCAATTTGATCATGAGGCAAAAGACTCCCAACATTGATAGTGAGGTTGAGCGAAAAAGGGGTATTTTAGCCTCCTCCAACTCAAAATTTGAAAATGATGAGGTTTGAGCCGTGCGAAGAAGACTGGAATGTAAACATAGTGCTCAGAAGTGGTAGCATCACTGGAGATGATAAATGGAAGCAACCAGAACAAAGTGTCTGGGTTCGTAAGGCTCCTACAAAGGAACCTAGATTTGATTTAGAATGCGCGAAGGAGACATTCATGGAAGCTAAGAAGAGCTTCACGGAGGCCTCCACTTTAGGTAGTAAGAATCAAGTAGAACCATGGATGGATCCTTCAATGCTCACTATCTTTATGGAGACATGCATGAAACTGCTACAGATAGCAAGGCAGTAAAAAACTACAGGAACTTATCACTAGGTTCACGGGGTCAGGAGAACCGCGCGTGGTTCGGAAACATGGAAAGCATGCATTGCACAAAGGGAGGCAAATGACGATGGCTACACAAATCAATGAGTATGAAATGGATCAAGTAGTCCTGGATCTTGGATCGGATGCGAATGTACTACCAAAACAAACATGGGAATGCATGGGCAGACCCACACTACAATGGTCTCCTATTTAATTGTGAATGGTGAACGAGCAAAAGATCCTCCCCATGGGGATATTGCAAGGGGTAACGATGGATATTGAAGGTACGAGCACATTGGCGGATTTCGAAGTAATAGAGATTTTCGACGACAAAAATCTTGTACTACTAGGAATAGACTAGGCCATCGATATGAATGGAGTCATAAATCTAAAGAAGCGTGAAATGATTTTTGAGAAAAAGTCATTACGCATAGTAGTACTACTAGATCCAACCAAAGGAGTGTGATACACTGAATCGGTGTGCGAAAATGATAGTGATGATGATCTCGATTGTATCTACAAGATAACCGCATGAGTAGAATTGGGTGAATCCAATAACAGATGGTAGGATTTCGTGGGAGCATGAAAGCTCCTGCACTTTGGATTTAGAGGAGGAAATAGAATGGTGGAAGAACCAATTACACAAGGTAACCACGCTTAATCGCAACATGATGGTTAGATCACTACATTGCGTGACAACAGAGGTAAGGGATATGCCTAGGTATGACGGGTTGATAGCGGTGGATGAACTCCGGTACAAATTTGAAAGCACAGTATTAGCACAACAGTGGTTCGATGCTTTGAAATGGGCACTGCGTGTGATTCCCGCAAGGTGGTGGGGTACACATTAGGGAAGTTTTCAGGATTGGCACAGATGAAAAAGGATGATGCAACTATGATTTGGAAAACCCCAGCTAAGGATGAGAGCCAGTTATGATGGGAAAAATAACTTGCATGCCCACCTTTCCCGATGGCTATAGACATATGACATGCAACCCACACAAGTGCACTCCACTCCCAGAATAGAGAATTGAAACAGAACACATCAACAAGAAAGGTGAAGCACGCTGAGGATTATCCATGGAGAAGCGCTTGATAGGGTGTGTGAAGCGCTGAAGAGGGTTCACTAGGTGAGATGCACTGATTGGGACTTGCACGTACCAACGGTTCGATGGGCCTATGCGACCATATGCAAAACCCTGACCATGAAAACAATTCTAAGAAGGTGGACTAAAGTGAGGACTGTAATCTCTAAGGAGCATGCATAGATGAATCCACACGAAATAGCACACATAAGTGTGACAGTGCGCGAAGCCCCAGATGTGGGAATCACACAGCTACATGAAGTAAAACACATAATACTTCAAGAAGCCATTTGGCAAGGGAACCTTAGACTTCTCAAACTTGAAAAGGATTGGGTACAGCTAAGGAAGAATAGCATTTCGATGGACGCAGAGGTCTAGAGGTTGGAAAATGAGTTCAAGGGAGCATGTCTCGTCGATAAACCAAAGATGGCAAGGCAAGATGCACGTGATCATACTAATGAATTAAAAGAATAACATCGAGAATTAATTATTATGTTTCCGTGGCTAGGATCGTATATCACCAAATGTAGTAACCATGGGAGTTCACTACAAACAGTAGAGCGCGCGATGTTGATCACCACGATGACATATGAGGACTTTCCATGGACTATACTAGAGGGCGAGATGGAGCCTCACACAAGTGGTGCAACCACCTGACTATCTGTAGGAAGAATAGTCTTAGCACCCCAGGCAGTTGAAAGGGAGCGTGGGACTATAAACTATCCTGCTTAGAAGTTGCGCGCTCTGACAGGTGCGCATAGGAACAACCTGTCATGAGGTTTGCTCTCGTGCATGGAGAGATGCACTACCATGCGGGTGGGTTGGGAAGTGGCCCTTGGTGTCATTATTCATGATGATATATTTGATTTGAGGCCAAATGGCATGGGTGGTAGGAATTTAAGACAAGATTTATGGGCAAGATTTCAGAAAATCTGCCGCCAAGAAAGCATTGATGGCCTAGAATTGGGGGGAACAGTCAAATTCAAATTCAAAAGGCACTATAAAACTCCAAATACTAGCCAGCGGATAACACTTGGTCATTTGAGCATTGAGTGGTTGAGAAGTGCATAATGTGTTGAGAGCTAAGCGATAATAGAGCCCCTAGGTTCGTGAGAGACAAAATATTGTGTAGAAATGATGATGGCCACTAAGGATGGGTTGGGAATTGAGGAAGGAACCGCTAGCGAGGTCGTGCAGACCCCCATTGTACAAGATGTTCCCGTAGGCACTGGGGTCATAATGGAAATCCTCAAATCACCGCGGACGCCGAGACCAAAGAAAGATAAGCAGGCAACAGGACCAGTACGTATGTCCCCAAGGAATCCGTGGCACATTAAGTTATCAATGGAAGAAAAAGGAAAAGTAGTTACCATTGAAACTGATGAAGAGGAAGAAGAATTGTAGGCCTTGATTTCCATCACAGAGGAAGAAGAAGAAATGGAGGAAGACATCCAACCATTGTGCTCTGCAGCAAAATTGTCTACGTATGTCCCTCTGTGGAAATGGAAATCCAAAGTATCAAAGGATTTGGATGCAACGAAGAGTGCACTCTAGACCCCTCTCCTCCCCGATGGAATTACTTTTGAGGGTCCACTTCTAGGATTCGTGCCCACCCTGAAATTTGAAGACTGGGACCTCGCGGACAGCGAGAAGTTCTTGCACTTAGAAATGGAAAACCTAATGAAACAAAATACGGAGGGGCTGGCAATAACGTTAGTGCCGCGAAAATGGTTGCACGGTGTGGAAAATGCCAAGTTGCTTCATCTGCTATGGATACCACATTTTCACCATGCACCCATTACCATTTTTGTCATCAGGCAGCTGCTTTACCTGATGCATGATGGGTACTTATGGCTGGGGGAGCCTATTCCCATCACAGAAGATCTCATCCACTGAATGTTTTAGCTTCCCTGTAAGGGAAAAGACCTTGTGACGATAGCAAGGAAAAGCAACGACTTGGCTCTCGTAGAGACGATGGAGAAAAAATATAAGCTCAAGAAGAAAAAGAGGGGTTACACTATCACCAATATCAAGGATAAAGGGGTGTATGTAGCCACCCAACTCTTGGCTAGTAAAGTAATGAGAAAATGCCACGACGATGAAGTACCAGTGCCAGTAGTTGCACTGGCCGAAAAATGTGTGGAAGGGGACCAGTTCCACTGGGCCGAGTTCCTCTACGAATAGTTTTTTCTCAACTACTAGGAGGCCCAAGTATAGGGTAAGACCTTCCAATATGCGTGATTGCTCTTATCCATCTTGCTGGTAGCAAGAGAACTGCCAGAGGATAGCTATTTCCTTAGCAACGACTGAGACTTACTAGAGCTACAACGTACACTTCGCTCTGGGACACCAAGGAGGTGAAATGAATTTGCGGTACCAATATTTTTTGGGTGCTCATGGAGGTGAGCATCTGAATGTGGATTAATAAGAGGTCGCGTCTGTCCCCCACAATGCACAATAGTCAGCAGAGTTTTGTAGACTCCAAGATGAACATGCACAATATCTATATCAGAGCATGAAAGGATCCAGTGCAGCAGTGGACAAAGCTGCCATTGATAGCCATTGATGACGTGATCTTTACAGTGTTAGAGACATGGCCTCCTAAGTGGTGAAACCCAGATTTGGCATAGATGGAGAAGATAGTAGCACAGAAAAAGAAGGATGATGCCAAGTTGTGCATCACCCAATTGGCCAAGAAAAGGTGCAACGAAAAAGTGGTAGCCGAGGTCAGGGAAGCCCACAAAGTGGCACATGCAACCATGGGGTAAAAGAAGGCAGCTGAAGCAGTGCAGACAGTAGAAGCCGAAGTAGTGCAAGCAAAGGAGTGCCAAGTAGTGTCTGTAGGATAGGAGGCAGAGGACACAAACCTTGCAGAAGAGAGCGTGGACCTAGGAACCACCTCGACCCAACTCAAATGGTCGCGTGTTGTAGAAATATTGGGTCAAAGAAAAAAGGTCAAGGCCTTAAAGCTAGCCATTGACCTGATCACCTTAATTGAAGGTGACCTCCATGACATCGGCGAGACGGTTCATGATGTCACTATTGAATTTCTCCAAGACTTTATGATGGAGCAACAGAATGTGTTGGGGGACCTTAGGATGCAGCTGCAGGAGTTAAAGGTGCGCCCCCCTTAGGAAGGTATCCTGCCTACCGACATCATAGCGGGCACTTCAATAGTAGAACAAATGTTGCGTGCGAGGATGGCCAACACAATAGTGTTGCCAGAAAGCGTTGGTATCAGCAGATGCAATGGACCAAATGACAGTTAGCATGATGAAAGGCCTTGGCCTTAATCTAGCTACCCTTCCCTAGGAAACGCTCTATCAGCTACAGGTTGTAACAACAACAGAGCTGTGCACCAAGGAGAGCCGCGCAATCCAAGTTCTGAGTGAGCAGAAAATTAGTATAGAATAGCTTAGCTTGCAGCGCGATGAGTTGGTGTCACAGAAAAATAGCAGGTGCATACGGTAGATGACACTTGCTGGCGAGTCCCAGAACTGACTATAGCAGTAGATCTACCAGTAGAAGTGCAAATTCATAGTTTATCAAGTGGAGTCCATGATGCTAGAGAAGAGACAACAAAGGTGTAGCTGGAGCTGAATATCTAGATTGTCGAGCTGCGGTTGAAGGTGCAGCCTTCCACTCCCCCAGAGGTCAGAGAGTATCATGCGAGCACTATTGTAGCAGGGATTGGTATTGTGTGCGACTGTACCAATATGTAGGAGTAGGTGCTTGAGGTCCTCACGACGTTACAAGAGGACCCAAACATTCAGCGGCTGGAGACAGAGGCACGTGAACTCCAGTAACAATATGACAACATCAGAGGGACTGCGCAGACAGTAGTCCCTACTCAATAGCTTGCAAGGATGTAGCAAGCCAAGGCATTAAAAGAGCAGGTGGACATGGCACGCCATAAGGAAGTCATTCTCAAAGTGCGCGTCCAGCCATGGATTGAAGAAGCCTTTACAATCAAAGCAGATATTGATGGAAAGCTCGTGCAGATTCAGGGGATGCATGCACAGATGCAGCACAACACGCTGGAAAGAAAGGGCTCAGAAGACAGAATGCAGCAAGTTCAACAGGCAACAACTCAGTCAACTGCTAACATTCAAGCCATTTGGGACCATCTAGAGGGACTCCGTCCCAAGATTTCCGTGACGACAGAGTGACTCGAGGACGAGTCACAATGTTTGTGTTGGGGGCTTGTTGGGCATGGAATCCCCCCATAGCATGTTTTGGGGCTCAAAGCCCAAATTTTGAGTATTATTATTGTAAAGACTCCACGAATTCCAGGTGCAGAGTGCAAATTGTATGTTAGAGTCATAAGGTTATCTTTCCTAAGTTTTGAATGTAGTGTTAGCCTAACCATGGTCCGCAGACCATGGGATTGTATAAATAGAGAAAGGCTCTAAGTTGTAAAGATAATGAAGAAATAAATAGGAAAACAAATGGACTCTCAAAGATAGAGAGCGTAAAGAAAAGGTTTAAGTGCTTTGGGTCGTAGTAGTAGGAAGAGGCTCTGTAGTTGAGTGTGCAAAGGCCTAGTAGAGTCCGCAGCTGAGTGCATAGGGTGGAGTCGATTCTATAACAAAGGAAGAAGAAGAATAAAGAGAAGTTTGATTCTAATTCTTGTGTATCTGTTTTGAGTTATTATATATTTGATATCTTTTGCAATTATACTATTTTATTTATCGTGTGCATGGATATGAATGGTGAACAATATTAGGTATAACTAAACACATGCAGATAAGCTAAGTGATCAACTAATATCAGGTTAATAATAAGGGATTAGGTATTAACGTAGATCGAGCTGCGAGTAGGGTTGCGTGAAGAACAACATCATTGGTTGCACAGTTCTGATAGGTGCGTGTAGCAACATGTGCATAGGGTCAAACCGCAGACCACTAAAAATCATAAAACATCTCTAGGGTGTGCAAACTTGGTTCTAGCACCCTCCCATACTACTTTGGGTGAGAACTCAGTCCGCGCTCTATACACTATTGTTGAAAGGGCCAGTAGTACCGGGATTTGTTTTGTTAAATCACCTCTGAACCTGGGTCAGGCCCCAACAAGCAAACTATAGTGCCACTAAATATTGTTTCTTACTCATCCAACTAACTGCACCTCCAAATAGGTTAAACACATACCTTTTATATATCTTCTTTGATCCAGATCTCCATCCTAGTCTACATCAACAAAGCCACAAATATCCAAAACTCTATCCAATCCTAGTCTTCCCTGGTAGCACAAACCACAATCACTAGTGTCACACAAATACCTGAAGACCTACTTCACTATTGTGCAATGCTCCTTCCTTGGTTTTGACATAAAACTGCTCAATACTCCCACTGCATGTGTAATGTTTGGTCTAGTACAGACCATTGCATACATCAGGCTACTGACTGCAATTTCATATGGAACACGGGACATGTCCTCTTCCTCTTCTTGTGTCTTGGGACATTGTTTAGAAATAACTTTACACCTACAGGAATATGAATCTTCATCGATTTACTATCCTACATATTAAACCTCTAAATTATTCTCTCGACATACTTCCTCTTGTTTAACCATAGCTTCCTCTTTGCCCGATCTCTTTTAATTTCCATGCCCAAAATATAGCTTGCAGCACCAAGATCTTTCATGTCGAATTTGGAGGACAATTGGGTCTTCAAATCTCGGATAATTCCTTTTTCATTTCCAACCAACAACATATCATCGACATACAAGACTAGATAAATAACACAGTCACCAATTAATTTAAAGTACACACAGTGATATGATTTGCTTCTAGTGAAGCCAATTCCTCGTATAAATGTATCAAATTTCTAATACCACATCCTTGGTGACTTTTTTAACCCATACAGAGACTTCTTTAACTTTCATACCAGTTCTTTCTTAGCCTTCACTACAAAGCCTTTAGGTTGGTTCATGTAGATCTCCTCTTCCAAATCCCCGTGAAGAAATGTTGTCTTCACATCTATCTGTTCCCTCAAAATCAAAAGTAACAACAGCAGATAAAAGTAATCTAATAGAAGCTACCTTGGCAACAGGAGGAAAAATATCACCAAAATCAATTCCCGGTACCTGGGAATAACCTTTTGCTATGAATTGAGCTTTGTATTTCTCCACCTTTCCTTCTACATTTGTCTTCTTCTTGAACACCCATTTGCTCCCAGTGGGTTTCCTTCCAACCGGCAACTCCATCAGATCCCAAGCCTCATTTTTGTGCAAAGATGCCATTTCATCAACCATGGCCTCTTTCCAGAGTTTTCCATCCTCTGAATGTACTGTTTCCTTCACTATTCTGGGATCATCATCAGTAATAGATAAAGAAAAATTTGAACAGAAAGCAAATGGACTATACATTTCTAGATGTCGTCTTTCTCGAACTGATCTTCTCACAACCAGAGTTTGTGGCTCTTCATCTTCTGATTCCTCTTCTGCTGTAGAGTCTGATTCTTCCTCCTTTAGCTCAAACTCTATCTTCTTAGGTTCCTTTGGTTGGACTTCATGTTTAATAACATCTTTCACTTCTCTGAACACAACATCTCAGCTTTACACAACCTTCCTTATTATTAGGTTCCATCAACCTTAAATCCTTTAAACCTATCAAAGGCTTCAGATTTATTCTTAAGGAAATATATCCATGTATTCCTTGAGAATTCATCTATAAATGATACATAGTACATAGAAGTACCTAGTGATGGAACATTCACAGGTCCAAACACATCACTATGCACAAGCTCGAATATTTGTTTCACCCTCTTACCACCAGAGGGGAAACTTGCCCGATTCTGCTTCCCATATACACAATTTTCACATAAATAAAAATCCAGAGAGCTATTAGTCATACTTCTACCATACCTTTACCATGAAGAATTAGAAGGCCCTTCTCTCCAATATGTCCAAGCCTTCGATGCCACAGCTTGTCTTTTCTCCAGAGACCACTAGATTTTTTGTTCCACTTTTAGGAACCACAGAACTGTTGCACCCATCAACAACGGTGCTACCTTGCAACTTGTACAGAGTTCCAATTCAAACTCCCCTCATCAATAGTAGTGCTCGAACCATCTTGCAGGTATCCTTTTCGAACATTATTTTTACACCTGCATCATCCAACTTCCTTATAGAAATTAGATTTCTGGCCAATGCAGTGATATGCAGAACACCCAGAAGTGTTCTAATCCTTCCACCTCGCAAATTCAACTTAAATTTTCTGTGACCAACGATTTTAGCCTTCCTGTCATCCCTTAAGAAGACATCATCGCCATCATATTTCTCATACTCATAGAACCACTCTCTATCGGGAGTGAAGTTAAAGGATGCACTTGAGTCAATCAAACATGCCTCATGATCTATATGTGTACTTTATGAAGCCAAGTACACATCCCCACCTTCATCTAAGGTGGTTTTCACCTCTATAGAAGGAGCACCATCAAATCCCTTTCCTTTGTCAAGAGCTTAAGATTTACAGTCCATTTTGTAGTGGCCTTCCTTTCCACATTTCTAGCACACCTTTACATGTTTTCCTGGAGATTTAGATCTCCCTCTAGATTTAGATCTCCCTCGATGACTTATTTTTGTTTATGTTCTGGGAACTTCCTCATACAAACAAGGCATCACCATTTTGGCTCTCCATATTTTTCCATCTCATCTCCTCCGTCAATAAGAATGAGACTATTTCATCAAACTGCAAGGTAGTTGCATTGCTACCTATTGCAATAACCAGACTATCGCATGAATCTGGTAGATAACACAACAAACTGATGCACTTATCTTTTTTTGAAACTGTAATATCAAAAGACAATAACTGACTTACCATAGTATTAAATGCGTTCAAATGCTTTATCACTGAGTCTCCATCTTTCATCCTCAAGTTATACAGCCTTTTCCATAGGAACAATTTATTCACTAGAGACTTAGATTGGTACAAAGTCCCTAACTTGTCCTACAAAGCCTTTGTCATAGCTTCCCTGATACATTTAGTAATATTGAATCTGAGACACACAATCGTATTGTGCTCTTTGCTTTCCAATCCAACTTCTTCCATTCTTCATCGGACACTCCCATTGGTTTACTACCAAAATCTACCGCGATCCACTTATCTTTATCCACCAACAGATTCTCCATCTTGAGTTTCCATAACTTAAAACTCTGACCATTAAATTTCTTGATCTCTATCTTTCCATTGCTTGCCATCTTCTTCCAACACCAAAATTGATTTCGCAGATCTTCCCACTAAACAGGTTCTACCACGGGCCTGAGCGAAACCCCTCAGTAACAAAGGTGTCCCCTTGAAGCCAAAATGGCTCCAATACTAAATGTAGGTTTTAACCCTTTACATAAATTACCTACATACGAATTCTAAAATACAGAAAATAAACAATGTGAGATCATAATAGATAAAACACATATACACAAAGATTTTCCCCTAGATCCCAAAACCGAGACTACTAGTTTGATTTTTCATTATATTACTTTCAATGTTACAATACATATATATACATGTCGAAGTATCCAATACCATGGACTGAAAACCATCATGCCCAAAACGATGTGTGAAAACCATGCACAAAACCATAGGTAAGTTCACCCACCTAATATAGGGTCCCAAAAGAATTTCCCCGGGGTGCTGCCCTAGACCCCGTAGAGGGGGGCTAACCACACCCCTCAAATCCCTTGTGACACCCCCACTGTGCAACGAAGGGGGGGCTTCACCCCCCCTCTAACCCCCCAGTTAACTAGGGTGGCTAGTCATGGAAAGAATATAACACAACCGAACATTCTCCCACTTGTTGTTTTCTTTCCATAGGGGGCCATAGGAGAGCTTAGTCATTTATCCAACCCTACAATGCCCATTTTTTCTCACACCAAGAGAAATTCTCAGAGCTCACATATTTTGTCAATGCATATGCAATATTCTTCAAAGTGTCCAACTTTACCAGCAACACCTTTTTGTCTTCTATCATATCCCTCACAAAGTGATACTGAACATCAATGTGCTTTGTCTTTGAATGATAAACAGGGTTTTTTGCCAAGAAAATTGCACTTTGGTTGTCACAATCTATTCTTATAACTCCTTGTACTAACCCCATACTTGAACACAATCTCTGCAACCAGACTTCTTCCTTGCTTGCATGAGTGGTTGCCATGTATTCTGCCTCTATAGTTGATAGTGCCGCTACAGATTGTTTCTTACTCATCCAATTAACTGCACCTCGAAATAGGTTAAACACATACCCACTTGTAGATCTTCTCTAATCTAGAACTCCAGCCCAGTCTACATCAATAAAGCATTCAATATTCAAAACTCTATCCAATCATGGTCTTCCTTGGTAGCACAAACTATAATCACTAGTGCCACACAAATACCTGAAGACTCGCTTCACTGTTGTCCAATTCTCCTTCCCTAGTTTTAACATAAACCTGCTCAATACTCCCACTGCTTGTGCAATGTCTTCCATAGTATAGACCATCACATACATCAGGCTACTGACTGCACTTTCATATCGAACATAGGACATGTCATGTTCCTTTTCTTGTGTCTTGGTACATTGTTCAACAGATAACTTTACACCTACAGGAATAGGAACCTTCACTGGTTTACTATCCTGCATATTAAACCTCTGCAGTATTGTCTTGACATACTTCCTATGGTTTAACCAGAGCTTCCTCTTTGCCTGATCTTTTTTAATTTCCATGCCGAAAATATATTTTGCAGCACCAAGATCTTTCATGTCGAATTTGGAGGACAATTGGGTCTTCAAATCCTGGATAATTTCTTTGTCATTTCCAACCAGCAACATATCATCCACATATAAGACCAAATAAATAACATGGTCACCAATTAATTTAAAATACACACATTTATTTTCTTTGCTTCTGGTGAAGCCAAGTCCCTGTATAAATGTATCAAATTTCTGATACCACATCCTTGCTGGCTTTTTTAACCCATATAGAGACTTCTTTAACTTGCATACCATATTTTTTTATTACCCTTCACCGCAAAGCCTTCAGGTTGCTTCATGTAGATCTCCTTTTCCAAATCCCTGTGAAGAAACGTTATCTTCACATCCATATCTTCTACCTCAAAATCAAAAGCAGTAGCAACAGATAAAAGTAATCTAATAGAATCTACCTTGGCCACTGGAGAAAAAATATTACCAAAATCAATTTCCGGTACTTGGGAATAACCTTTTATTACCAATTGAGCTTTGCATTTCTCCACCTTTCCTTTTGCATTTGTCTTCTTCTTGAACACCCATTTCAAGAATTTATGTAATCTTGTGTGAGGATTCGTGTAGAAGTAAATCTTGATAAGGGACTCTTGATGGCAATAAATCTCCAACTAGATAATTGGTCTCATTATAAGGAAGTCTGATTGGTTACCATTTAAATGTAAGAACAATCATGAATATGGTTGTTTTTCCCAAATATGTCTGAAAGTAGAAGAAACCCAAAAAAATATTAAGGAGAGTAATGGAACCAAACATAAAGAAGAAAGGGTGCTCCCCAACAAAATACATCCACAAGAACATAGGAAGGAAATGGATTAGGACCTAAAGGCCTTCCTTCTAAATTGACTATTAAAGGTGAAGAATTCTCCTCTAACAAGAGCAAAGGTTTGGTAGGGAATAAATTTTATTCCCTTAATCATGAAGACGAAGAAGGGGAATCCATGATCTACTGCACCAAGAGACCTAGCTAGTCAACTCCCAATGGGTGAGTTATGAGGGTCAAAATGACATTCCTCCCCTTGGATATTTTTTGACTCAATAAAATTTATGTTGGCTTAGTGGCTCTTGACCCAGGTTCAGAGTTAATTTCACCAAAAAAAACCTACACTACTGGCCCTTTTGGAATCAACTCGCATAGTGTAGGCTGAAGTCTCACCCAAAGCAGTATGGAAGGATTTTGGAACCAACTTTCCGCATCTAGAGATCAATGTGATGTATTTTATTTCGCTAGATCTTCCTCTGTGCAGACCTATAAGCCCCTAGGGCTTGGTAATACACTTCCTTTAAATGGCCTCTAGACCTTCGGCAAGGTCTATGCTAGGTCTTTATGACGCTTAACAGATGAATTATCCACTTACATGCATCAGGAAATAACCCTAGATATAAGCTCATGAAGATCTACTTAAGTATTTAATAAACATAACATAATGTATTATAATCTCCTCGAAAGTATTTAACATGCATTGCGTACAGTTACCAAAACGTACAGAGTTGCAAATCAATATATCAATATTCCATAGAGACATTATTCAATCACAACATATATCAAAATCATAATTAAATGAAAGAAAATAGATAAAAATAGGAATTCTTCAACAATCTGCTTTATTTATCTTCAATATGGTATTAGAGACTCAAAACTGCCCTGCGCACTCAGCTACAAAGGTCTGTGCACTCAGCTACAGACACTACTCTAGGCCTCTAGAAACTCGATTGCAGAGCCTTTCCCTCCTCTATGACTCACTTCTCTACGCTATCTTCTATTGACCCATTACATCCATCATCCTCAGATCATGCCTTACACTTTCTAAGACACACCTATTTATACAATCCCATGGTCTACAGACCATGGTTGAATCTCAAAACTGACTCAACTTTACATAGACAAGGGGTTGAAACCCCTTTTACTCCTAATTATCTACATTCTCCGCATCCACAAATCATGGAGACTTTACATCTTTTACCAAAATTTACATCAAAACTTGGGTTTTTAACCCCAAAACTAACCCAGGGTACCCCATCCCAATAAGCCCGCAACATAAAGGTTGTGACTCGCCCTTGAGTCACTCGGCTGGCACTATGATATTGCTACGAAGATCCCCCAGCTCCATCTGCATGACTACAACCTCGACAGTGCTCTGCGTAGTTGCCTGCTTGACCTCTTCTATTAGCTTCTCTATAGTTGGTCCTTCTACAGCCAGCTTCATCATTTGTTGTATTTGCTACAAGCCCATCCGCTCTTCCTGAATGTTGGTTATGACTTGGTAAGATTCTTCTAACCAAGGTCCCAACCAGGCCTTGATCACGGCCTCCTTCTTCTCGGCTTCTTCTACCTATGTGAGGAGCTGCTTCTACCTATGTGAGGAGCTTCTTCCCCTCCTGCAACTTGGATAGGCATTGTGCTGGAGCAATTGAGTGCATCATTGCCCTGACCTCATCATATTGCTTTTGCAGCTTACGAACCTCTGTATTCAATATCTGCAGGTTTTTGTCTTCCTAAAGATTTGTCACCAATTCCATAGCTTGCTCAAATAAGGTCGAGTAGTCAGTGACTGTGGCATCCAAGGTTGCCATCCCTTCTTTAATGGTAGCTCTGTGCTACTCCTTGACCTTGGGCAGAGTCGTAGGTTGTAATTTGAGCTATTGATCTCGAACTGAAATCTTCCAACTTCTGCCTTCACATCGCACACTCCTGTAGCTAACTTCTAGATCTTAGCTTCCAACTATGCATCCTCTGGAATGTGAAGCTTCAACACTATTCTTCATGCCTCTACTACCACAGCCTCCAGCCTATAACTCTATGACTGCATTGTTTCCTTTTCCTTCAAGGCCTGTGTTTTCTCAGTGAATATCTGCTTAATTTTCACCATGTATTCATTGATCAAATTGAGAGTGCGCTACTCCCGAGCTCTCACTTCCTTTGTCACCCCTACCTCCAGTGCATGAAGAAGCTCTTTTGGGAGCATTGCGATGTTCAGCCCCATGTTCTTGAGGGTGCTCAAGATGATGCAGTCATCGGACGACTCTACGAGTAGGGACCCTTTTGGTAAAAAAACAATTCAAAGGTCCAGGGTCCTTACCAATTCCACAGCCTGAATCATCCCTGGGGCTAGGCTCACTTATGTTGGGTTTTCTTGAACCACACCTACCTATGTCTTGTTATCCTGGATCTGCAGTTTACACAGATCCTTCTGGATGCTTCCTAGCATCTACATATACTGCTGCAGCACTTCAGTGGTAGTGTCCTATATTTTTTTGTCGATCTCTTCGCGATCACCCTTCGTTAATACCATGGGATCACCTTGTGACTTGTCTGATTTTTTCTTTTTGCGGGGACCTTCCCGTTGCTCATTTCCGTGCTTCTTAAGCTGAAACGGGTTCTTTTCCCACTATCTCCTCTGTCACCTTGTTTGGACTATTCTTCCTCCTCAGTCACAGGTTAATGGGATTTTTCGCTTCGCTCTGACTCGAATTGTTCTTGCCCATCCGGCTCCTTAGTAGTGCACTCCTTCTCTATCCTAGCCTTTTCTGTGGCTTCCTTTTTCCATTGCGCGACCAGATTTTGTGCAGCCTACTTGGTTGCATCCTTTCATTTATTTGATGCCGAGCTTTTCGCGCCTCTACTGGTTCCGGAATCCAAGTCCGATGGGATGCACCACTCTACTAGCCATCGTTTGAATACCTCCTATATGTCTGTATCTATGACCAAATATGGTAAATCATACCATTTCTATTGCGGGTCCTTCTGTGCCTGGAAGTAAAATTGGTGGAAGTTAGCTTTGAACATGGCATAAGTTGACAACTGCTCGTACAAGGTTGGGGACAACCTCAGGCGCTAGTTGATGACCATATGGATGCTTTCTTCCATCAAAACCCAGAATGTTTTTGTTTCTCTGACCTGCGTAGGGTCCTTTGCGGCCCATAGGGAGGAAAACTATGTGGCCTTTGGCAATCCTTATTTCAACGAAGGAAACTGGCTGTCCTCCAGCAGCTCCCCTGTGACCAACACAGTGGAGAGCAGCAACCAATCATAATGGAATGGCTTGGTCTCATCCTAGACTGCATGGCAATTCACAAGGAATTCACTGTATAGTTACCTCGACTAGTTGAACTGCACACCCTTCGCGCATTGTACAGCTAGAGAAACCACAGGCATCAAAACTTCGTCTGTGTGGCACTTCCACATTACCTTTCCTACTAATATTTGTGTGGTAATTTTCACTGTGAGATATTTTATGGAAGTCATTGAGTATCCATGCGGCTTTTTCACGAGGGAAAATTCCTTATTCATCTTGTCTGCCAAATCATTTTCTCCAACCTTTCCGCCAAACTTCTTGGCCAGATTCAAACCCTCATGTGGTAGGTGCATGATCCTATGGATAAGAATGTCAGTGATGGGTATAGGCCCTCCTATCCATAAGCACCCATCATGCACTAAAGTAATTGACACACACATGTGGTGTTGATAGTGGTGTTAGGTTCCTATACCAATAGGAGTCATAATTTTGAATGACTAAGGTTAGGCCTTGTAATATTGTACATACCTTTGCTTTCTGCAAATGTTTTCCATATTAAAATTAAAAAATGTAAAGAGGGTATGTCCTAAAAGAATAATCAAAGGACAAAAATAATAAAAGAAGGTAAAAAAAAAAATGAAAATATATGAACCCCAAAAAAAAAGAGACCATGAAAGTGTGGAAGTCAAAATGCCACTACTATTTACTTTCATGCATAATGACGATTGTGTGTAGCTTGTTATTCATGCCACAATTCATGGTAATCAAATTGTTTAATCTTGATTATACCATGCTTTGAATTTTATGTTTATAGTTAGAGAATAAAATCTGACCAAACAGTTTAATCTTAGCAGATCATTAGATAGGTAGAGATAATAAAAGGAGCTCATTAGTTTAATCTGAGCCCTTGGAGGATATAAGGTTAGAATTAGATAGTTTACTTTGTAAAAGTAAAGGATTGATAAGGGTTTGCTAGCCTAAATTCACCCAAATAAAATGAAGAGAAAATGGTAGGGTAAGGAAATGGGTAAGTAGAAGAAAGGTTGCAGAAATATCAAGTGACTACACAAAAGCACTGATGTCATGTTTAAATGCATCTTTCAAATGTGCATAAGCAGTAAAAAAAAGCAAGGACAATGGTTTACAACTTGGTTTATTTAACATCGCCTCAGTCATTTCACTCCTCTACTTACTAATTTCCCATAAATAAGTTCTAAGTACTTAAATCCTTTAAGTCAGAGAAGCAAAGAGCATTTCTCTGACTTTTGGAGGGATCAGACCCTCAACTCTATGAATTATGGGCACAAGTGCTAGAATCCCCTTTATAAGATTCATCTCCATTCATTTCCCCTCATTAGTTTAATAAAACCCCTTTTCCTAAGGTTAAACTTCATTTACCTAGGAAAAGTAAACCCCCCCCCCCCACCCACGTTAAAACAGTATTTCATCCAAAACCCACAAAATAATTTTTATCATAAGTTACTAAGTGTATGTAAAGCGCACAAATATTACATGTTACATTATGCTTAAGGAATATTAACCACCCCGCTCATTCATTTCATATTAATTTCTAATTTTATTGTATAAAAACCCTATAATCGCCTTTTTCTCGTATATTAATTAAACCCCTAAATTAAATATCCCAACCCTTAGTTTTAAATAAAAAAACTATATAAATTTCCCATATCTCAATACAACCTTACTTGGTTTACCTAATCCCAGTAAACCTAAGTTAATCCTGTAATTAACTTCACCTGATTCCCTAATCCCGTGATTAAAGCCCCACCGGATCACTTAACCCAGGATTAATTCCTAAACTAATCCCATACCGCTGAAGATTAAAGCTATGCCCCCCCCCCCCAACTCCCGTTCATTTCCTCTGTGCATCTTCTCTGCCCGACTACCATCAGATCACAAGTCCCCAAATCTAATGGCCTACATCCATATTCGCCGAAACCGATTGTTGACCTTTACCCACTTGATAAGGCGGTCTTCCCCGACCCCCCCCCGAATGCTACAAAGCACATTGGGTGACCCTTCCTAAAAACCGCCCACACCACAAAAGCGGTGCGATGACCCTCCAACACCACGTCCCTGCTTAACCGAAAAAACTGCCAACTATTCATTCATAAATGAACTTGCCAAAAATAACTATTTTTCTATAAAAGACCGCAAAGCCCTCTTTTTTCCATTTTCGCTCATTTTTCACTGTAAACTCTAAAAACCATTGCGACTCCTACAAACACCGAACTTGCCACATACCTCCAAATTCACTCCAGAAGACGTTGTATACAACCAACTGACCTCTCATTTCATACCAAAACTGTACAAACCTCTGCAACTACTGTGAACCATCAACTTGAAGCCAATTCACCCAATTCCAGGTATTCCACCATAGAATACCACTCCCCGTTCAAATTTGGAAATGTTTGGCCAGTCGAGTATTTTCATTAAGTAAAATTAATTGAAAAAGACTATAAATTTAAGAAGCCTACAGCCAAAACCTCTTATAAGTTTCCAATTTCCATTTAAAACCTTTGAATAAACCGCCAGTGCCTAATTCAAATCCACAAGAACTGAATAATTGTTGCCCCTGTTGACCTAGACGTTAGACCTATCACAACTCCCCATTTGGACCTCGACCACCTTCCCTTAGCTGATAGGGATTTCCAAATCAAAGATACATCTACCCAGGGCCACCTGCTTAAAATCCATTGTTTAAGTAGGGACAAATACCTCAACCATGCTAACAATATTGGCCTTTGGGAGTCAAATTAGCCAAAATATCAGCTCCCCCAAGTACATATCTTCCTAGAAATTGTCCATATGTGCCATGCATGCTACATCCCTAGTCATAGAACCATAATGCCTAATAACCAAAAGGTGTTGTTTACTATCACAGCTGAATCCATCAATGAAATGTTACAACTCCAACCAGGACCAAACCTAACTCCACTCTCAATTGGAGACTTGTTAGACCAAAATTCCAAATTAAGTCCCTCTAAACTGGCCCAATTGTTCTAATATTTCATTGTTGAGGCACAGTACATTCCTAAAAAATCCCCCCCCACCACTATATCTTTATGCCATGTTTTCTAAAAGGGGAAAACAAATCACCACCATGATATCATGTGTCCTAGGCTGCTCTGCTGATGAATGTTTTCATGAACTTGTCCTCGTTGTCATGCCAATCTATACCCCAAGACAACCTCCTTTTGTTCTGTACAATTATGCTGAGTTCATAGCTGAGAGAATGCATGAACAGTTCACTAGGATGAACAATGGAAGAGTGTTCAAATACTCATCTATTCTCTACCAATGTTCCTATATTATCAGCCAGACAGATTTCCTTTTCCCCTCCAGAAGCTGGATACCAAAGTCCTGCCCAGGTCTGTCATTTTTTGGACCCCACGGTTCCATAAGTATGACTCACCATATACCTGTTCAGATTTCATATATTATTTTGTTCATCTAGTCATGACTATGCTGAAAGGAAGCCCTCCTTCCAGGATAAATCCAGAGATCAAAAGGGTCCTTTAGTTGTCCAAGCAAACCAAAGTGGGAGATTAGTACCCATACTAAAACCACACAGAGATAGCGATTTATGGGTGCCAACTTGCACCATATAAACTACCCAAATACCTCCCCATGAGGTTATTTTCTCTAGATTACTATAGAAAAATAATGAACTCTGACGAAATAAAATAAAATAAAATAAAAATAAATAAAAAATAAAAAAAAATAATCAGCCAAGAAAAGATCACAATTCAAAGTAAAAAACCAATTAGGCCCCTTCATTTACAATTCTAGAGAGATAGGGAAGGAAGTACTCCAATTTTTGCAGCAAATAAAGTTCCAACAAAGTTTCATGTGGAGGTATGACCCTAAAGAATTCATGACCAGATTGAGAAAAAAGACCAACTTGGGACCTTATATCCACCACCCCATACCAGAGATAGAAAGATATGCAAATCAATTTGAGTGGGTGGAAAACCCTCTTGTAGATAGAGACAGTACAAAGGTTGATGTATAGAATGCCTTATGTGACTTAGAAAGACATTTTGATGAGACCTCATTTCTGCAGGTACCTGAATAGTAAGAGCCATCTATGAGCACCCCTCCTATCATGCAGACTCCTCAGAATGAGGAAAAGAGCCCCAAAAGGACCAGGGAGGAACCCTGAAGTTCAGGGATGGGCACATCAAATATACAGTATGAGGCCAGTCAGAGCAAAAGGCCTAGGCTAAATCCTATTACAGAGAAGGAAGACAAAAAAGGCTCAGTAGAAATAACTGATACTGAGCCAGACAGAAGTAAATGCACAACTCTATTTGGAGAAATGAAAGGGCCCTCCACATCACAAACTCAGATGTTGGAAAGGCAACTAAGTGTGGAAGTGTCTTCATTTAGTAGGCCTACTGACAAGGACCAAGACATAAAGGATAGATATAAAGAAATCAAAATGAGGAATGAGAAGCTCAAAGCTCAGGCATATACTCAATATTTAAAAATCACTCCTACAAACCAAACAAGGTTGATGTCAACTTTTGACATCAAGGAGGGAAAGCTTCAAAAGTCCTTTATCAAACCTACATCACAGCATCCCAAGACATCATCAGACTTCAAGAGGGTTGACTTTGAAGTATTGGCAAGGGATATTCATCCCATAGACCAAATAGAACTACATAAATAGGCTGGAGAGATGATATACTCTACCCTTACAGGTAAAGCCATAGCTTCCCATCAGCTACAAAACTCATTAAATAATATCTCGGCACAATTTCAGTTGGAGAAGGCCTCCTCACAGGCCAAGGATACCAGGATTAAGTCTTTGGAAGACTTAGTTATTGAGTCGGGACATGATCCCAAAGATATTAAAGCTTTAGAGTAGCTCATAAAGAAGAAAAATGATGATATTGTTGCACTTAAGAAGCAATTAAAAATACCCCAGCTCCAACATCCTCAAACGCTTGAAATTTGGAGACCCAACACAAGCATGAGGAGTTGATGGACTTGGTCCTACAACTAAATGATCAGCTAAGGGAGATAGAGAAAGAATTAGATAGCTTGATCTAATTAAAACAGACTGACATAGCCATAACTTCCACAAATCTCATCCCTACAGTATCTACAGTAGTCCCTTCCACACTAGCAGCCTCACTAGCACCTACAGCTCCACCTGCCATAGCATTGCCAGTCACAGCAGAGTCTACATCAGCAATAGGTACATAAGGAGAAGAGGCATACAAATTAATCATAGCCATGAATGAAATGTCTATTTAGGCTATATAAATGAACAAACTAAGAGAAAAGGTGGCAAGTTTAAAAACTGACTACAAACTTGCCCAAATTTTGTAAAAGGAAGAGGCACAAAAGGCCAATAGAATGAGTGAAAGAGTCAAAGCTATGGAGAAAGACCTAACATTGGAGAAACCCCTTGGACAAGCCAAGGAACTGTTATGGGCTAATATCATTAACTCCATCAAGGATATTTGGCCATTTATTCAAGTTATCTTTGAGCAAACAAAATTGATAAAGATAGCTACAGAAGTTATCCAAAAGGTTAAGGAGGAATTGGGAGACATGCCTGAGGATTCCAATAGACTCATCCACTTCCTTAACATAAAAAATAGGTATGAGCTTCACGAGTTGGATATAGAAGACAAGACTGAAACCATTTTGGAAATAAGGAAGGTCCTTTCCAAGAGAAACTTAATGCTAAACTTGGAAGAAAAGTTCCAGAACATGCAGGTAGCTATTGATCGATTCATGGCTAAGTTCCAAATTTTGAGGGAGAAAGGATTGCCTAGTCCATTAGTCATTAATGAAAAAATTATGACACAACAGGACTATGATAATAGACTCAGGAAGTTAGCTAAAGAACAAGCTAGCACTTCAGCAATAAAAGCACTGCCAACAGGCAAAGTTTTGTATAATACATTTGAGAACTTGTTTTTTCTCCAGCATGAGATAAAACACTTGTTCATCACCAAGCCCAATTTTGCCAAATATACAGAGGCTGATGATATATATAGGTGGATGATGGATGTCAAATTACCTAATGTTGAATGGTGGGAAAAGATGACTAATTTACTATAAGAAATTTACAGTAAAAAGGTTACTATACAATAAAAGTAGAACATCGATGTAAGTAGATTAAAATAGGTCAGCATGGTTAAATAGTATCATAGAAAGCCAGCATAAAAGGCTTAAATCCAACCATAAAATCCAGCAGCACCACAATAAAAGGGACAGCATGAAACATCAATAATTGTCTCTATCTTCTTGCAAGAAGATATTTTGTATTTACTAGATTAAATCTCAAGTTTGTTTTGAGATATTTGGTAATAATTTATGTATAAATACTTCATAATTCGAAGTATGTAGGGTGGATTCTTAGAAATTTCTATAGAATTCTTGATCAAAAGACTGTAAGCTATTGTGTCACTAACTGGACTAGCAAGCTAGATTGATGAATAAAGAAAAGATATTTCACAGGATTCATGTGTAGAGCGAAGTGCAGACAAGTATTTTCTCATGTTGTTGTTATCTTTCTGAAATTTTTTCCACAATCTTTAATTTTTATCTAAATCTGAATGCCATAACATGGAATGATATCTCAGAATTTGCTTAATTGCACCTTGTTTTAACTGTTATGCATTTAAATGTTTTCTACTGATTATATAAGTTAATGAATTCTTAATTTCTCCTTAGTTTGGGTTGTTTCTCTGTAATCTATAGCAAAGGATTCTCAATTGCCCTTTGTTTCCGATTATCCTTTGTTCCTCATCTTAATCCCGATCTCAGAATTCTTAATTTCTCTCTCACCCTGGTTAAGACCTTTCCACCACTCTGTCCTAAAGACCTGCACTGTACTCTACTAGCTTGCCCTTTGAACACTCCCTTTAGTGAGTTAATTCCTATTCTACTGCCATTCTATTGGCTCCATAGCCCAATGGTCTAAGGACATCATTCTATCCATCCGTTTCAAGGTTTCCACCATCCATTCTTCAACACAAATCAAAAAACCCCATGAACCTTCAGAACTTGCCTAAAATCCCAGCAAACAAAGCTAAATCATATAGAGAGCCCTCTCTAAGCCATAGGTTGGCTAGAGCCTATCTTAAAAGTTGGTTTGTGGTTACCTTGGTCCTTTCCTTCTTTTGAAAAAATCTAGGGATAAGTTATGAGTGATAACAAGTTGTGTGGTGATAGTGGGGCACCCATAATAGATTCAACAATCTTGAATTCTCCACTCCACGATCCATTCCACCATCTCTAACTTAGTGACACCTAAGTCCAGGTAGTAGATGCGCTTCATATAGTTGGTTTTCACTAGGTGAAGGAACTTCTGATGTTTTGCTAAGTCCCAATCTTCCATCTTCAATAGGTGGATCCGTGGAAGGAACAGACCTTTGAAGGGAACCTACTCCAGCAGCAGGGGCGTAGAAATGAAAAAATTGTCGGATTCTGGGTCCTTGGTGACCTTCGCCTTCCCCTTGTGTGAAGGGATATAGTCAGGAAACTTGGTAAGGGGCTCCATTCCTTTAGCGTCTATGTCCTCCATTCCCTATCCTTCCTCGGCCTGCAAATCGACAACCCTCTCAGGCTGCTTGTCGTTCTTCTATTTTCGAGTTGTAGAGTTTTTTCTGGGTGATTCGTGCAATAGCGCTAGCTTCTTCTGTTTATCCTTCTTTGGCTTGTGGGTTTCTCTAACAGGAGTAGGCTTCGGCCTAGGCGACCTCAGCACCGTAGGCATAGGATCTGGAGTTTCCATACTCACTACCTCTGGAGCAGCTCCTCCAGATGCGACATTCCCCATAGCTCTCACAGTCTCAACAAGGCTTGTTCCTAACATGGTTTCAAGGATGAATTTCTAATTCAACTATGGTAAATTAGAAAATGCAGGGCTCGTGACCAAATACTCAAAAAACAAGCAATTCATAAGCAACAGATAGCACAACTAATAAACTCTAAGGGTGAAAAGTGTTCTCCATTGGATCGGCGCCCGTAATTCATAGGGGTTTTTGAATTCAAATCCGAATGTTCCCCCAAAAATTTGATCATTAATGTTGTTTTGGAAAAAGATCTTTAAATATTTTGGCCTTAAATTTTTCCAGCCCGCTCCTCTTAACCATCTTCTAGCTATCAAATCATGAATAGTAACTCTAATGGTCACTTCGCTGTAATGCTACGTGGAACCTCCCTCCATAGCGCAGTTTCTTGTGTGCGGCTTCTTATACTGCAACTTCACCATTTTCCATGCAGCCAACTTGCCATGTAGTCCTCCAACCCTGGCAGTGTAGTTTATAGTCCAGCGCTCCCTTACAACTGCTTGGAGCACTAAGATTGTCCTATCGCCATATAGTCATTATGCAGGATCCCCTGTATATGGCTTCAATCGACTTCCATTCACCCTTCCCGGAAAAGGTTATCCATTTAGCTTTACGAGTTGAACTGTGCCTCCATCTGTAATATCTTTGATAATATATGCACCCAACCAATGCATTTAAAATTTTCCTGGAAATTTAGTGAACTTGCTATCGTATAATAAAACCAAATCATTTAGTTTGAATGTGCACAACTTGATGTGTCGATCATGCCATGCATTTTCAAATTCCTTTTGTACTTGCTGATCGAATCCAGCCAAGCATCTATCTTCTTCAAGCTCCGTCAATTGTCCGAGCTGTTCTTCCAAGGCTGCGTGATCTGACATATCTGTGAAAGCTGCTATGCATAGACTAGGCATGATATATTCCATAGGCATCACAAACTCTATGCCATAGACCAATCTAAAAGGTGTCTATCCTATCAGCCTCTTACAATTAGTCCTGTACGCCCATAGCATTGCAGGGACGTGCACATCCTAGTCATTTCATTGCACGTTAAAAATCTTCATTAGTGCATCCTCCAAAATCTTATTAAAGGCCTCAATCATTCCATTAGCCTCAGGATATTACAGTGTGGTCTTCTAATGATAGACCAGGAACTCGTCACTCAACGTGATAATTTTTTCATTTAGGAAGTGTGTACCCTTACCACTCATCAAAACTTTTAGGCAACCAAACCTCATTAAGACATATTCAAACAAAAACTTCGTTGTTGTAGCCCCTTTGCAATCTTTAACTGGATGTGCCTCTACCCATCTGGTTAAATACTCTATCGCGATGATGATGTAGCATGCACCATTTTTCTTCCCTGGGAGCTAAATTATCCCAACGAAATCAATTGTACATTTTTCAAATGGCTGCAATGATACTTGAGGATTCAGTGGCAACTTGTCCCTCCATGATGGTCTTCCCATTCGTTGACATGCATCACATGCCCTACAATATGCTTTAGAGTCTTTATGCAACATAGGACACCATAAACCTTCACACAAAATCTTTTGTGTTGTCACCTTTCCTACATAATGTCATCCCGCAGCCCCTCCATGAGCTTCAACAAGGATGCTATTTCTCTCAAAATCTAGCACATATCATCACAATATCTCATCTACACCCATCTTATACAAATGTCATGCAATCACTGAGAAATCCACTGCACGCACTACTAGTTCCTTCTTTTGTTGACTCATATACCCTTCTGGTGCTATTCCTGTAGCTAAAAAGTGAATAATATCTGCAAAATGGTTATCTGCTATGCGCACTGTGAAGCACTGCACATCGGGGAACCCTTCCTCCAAATTTGTAGGCTCCTCTCTTGTCTCAATCGCGACAGATGGTCAAGTCTTGCATTAAACCTTCTGGGCTTCACAATCACCTCACAGTCATAATCTTGGAATAGCAACAACCATCAACGGATCTTCCCCCTCAACACAGGCTTATTGACCAAGTATTTCAAGGTAGAATGATCTGTGTACATTTTGAAATGTCTGCCCAATAGATAGCTCCTAAAATTTTGAAGCACGTAAACCATAGCCAATCCTTCGTACGCTATTGTTGAGTAATTCTTCTTGATCTTCAATAATTTCCTTCTCACGAAGGCTATAGGGTGGTCCACTTCTCCTTCACCAGCCTGTGTTAGCACTACTCCCAACGTGATGCAAGAGGCATCGACATGTACATGGAATTCCTTCTTCCAATTGGGGAAGGCCAAAATTGGTGCGGAAACCATCTTTTCCTTTAACACATCTAAACTACATTGAGATTCTTCATCCTAATAGAATGTAGCATCCTTCTTCAGCAATTTCCCCATGGGCGAGGTAATCTGAGCATAAGCTTTGATGAACTTCTTGTAATATCATGTATGTCCCAGCATCGCGCGCACCTATTTGATACTTCTTGGGGCCTCCAAATTTACTATCACTGCGATCTTGGAAGGGTTCACCATCATCCCTTGCTTGCACACCACATGACCCAGCAAGATCCCAGAGGGGAAACAGAATAAACACTTCTTCAGATTTAGTGTGATCTGTATCCAGCATTAGGTGCAAGCTTGCTATATGGCACTTCACTAAATCAAACACCATCCAGTCATCAAAATACACCTCCAATACTAATGAATGAACTCCTTAAATGTTGCTATTACTACATGATATAATATTGCAAGCACATTCTTGAATCCAAATAGCATTACTGTATACTATAAACAACCCCATTCTGTCACGAATGTTGTTTTGCTCCTATCCTCTAGCGCGATCTTGATCTGATGGTGCCCCAAAAACCCATCAGTGAACAAATAGGCCTCCTTCCCTCCAACATTGTCCAATACTTCATTAATAATGGTTTTGCAAAAGGATCATGGATGTAGGAATCGTTAATCTTCCTTTGATCTATGCAAATCCTTATTTCTCCCTTGTGTTTCTTCTCCTAAACCACCATCAGGCTCACCCAATCATATTCTTCCATAGGTTCGATGATGCCTGCTTCTAGCATCTTATCCAACTCCAAGCGAACCTTTCCCTTGTATTTGGGATTAAGATGATACGACCTCTACTTAACAAGTTCATCACTCCCACGTCACCTATGATGCCCTTTAGTTCTAAAAAATTGGTAAGAAAAAGATCCTGGTACTCGTGGAGTAACTCAACAACTTTATCCACAATGGCATCATCCTAGTAATTCCCAATATTTGCAAATTTTGGCTCTGCCTCAGTACCAATGTTTACTTGCTTGGTTTTCAATGGCGCCATGATGTCTAGGTTCTCTATTTGTGGACCTTCAACCTCGCGATGGCCTTATACCTCTAGAATATTAATATTTCTTAGATCTTCATCCTCAGTGATCAAATTATAGCATTCCAGGACGTGGCACAGCTGGGTGCTCCAATATGCTTGAACCAACTCCAAAGGTTCCTGCGGAATTCTGAAGATCGTTGCCTTAATCTCCTACATAGACTCATCAATTCTCTCGAACCCATCTTCAAAACCGAAGACCCTTAAGAATCCTCCCCTTAATATATGCCACTCCGTGGATCAATGGTGAAGATCCGTTTCCAAATACCAATTCATAAGAATTGTATCCAAAGTATGACATAATGAGTGCACCCACTCCGGCTACGGCTTCGTTCCATAAGCTTTAGTCCACTTTGCTAAATGATCACGTGGATCATTTCTCCCATCATATTTATTAGTCAGTAGAATTTTAGGACAACCAAATCGCAACCTCATCATCCTTTTGTAATCTCGCCATCCTTCAAAGCTATCCTTGTGCATACCCCACCATCGTGCGGGTGTAGCGCACAGTGCCAGATCCATTGCTTGCAAGCAATGATCCTTAGGGACTTCCCATTCAAAGGCATCCAAAAAATTATCTACATTAGCTAAACCATAATAATAGGGTAAATTTCTTAACTTTGATGACACACAACATAGAGATTTAGTCATCATGTTATATCACAGTGTAGATACTTCATGCAGCCTATTCTGCCAGTGCTCCAACTCTTCATCTGAATCCAAAGTACAAGAACTTTCTCGGTCCCATGAAATCCATCCATTAGTTGTTGGGTTAATCCAGTCTTGATATTGTGATGTTATTTTGTAGATCTGATCCAAGTCATCATCACTTTCTTCATAATCGCGGACCAGTTCAGTATAGCGCAGTCCTTCTGCAGCGTCCAATGGTGCTACCACTCGAAGCAATTTCCTCTCAAATGATATTTTCCTCTTTTTCAAGCTGATGACTCCATTCATATCTATGGCCCAATTGATTCCAAGGAGCATGGGTTATGGATTTTTGTCATCAGCAAATTCTATTACTTCAAAATCAACCAGTGCACTCGCACCTTCTATATCCATTGTTACTCCTTGTAGTCGTCCCATAGGGATGATCTTTTGTTGGTTTGTCATTCTAAGATGGATCAAAGACAACTATAATGTAGGTATTCCCATTCTCTCCCATGTCTATTTAGGCAAAACGTTTGCGTTAGACCCCAGATCCAGAATGACCTGGTCCATCTCATAATCTCCTATCTACGCAGTGAGCCTCATCTCGCGCCTTGTTCTGGCATTATGTTTGCCAATTTTCTAACCACATGGTGTCCATCAGGGGTGTTTTCTTTGCTAGTACATTTTTTTATTAACTCCTGCAGGCCCTTCACATCCTTGCTATCACATAGAGGTTTCATGTAGGTTTCCAAGAACATGGTAAGCATAGAGGAATCGACCTTTGTATTCAAGCTAGTTTCTAGTACCCTGTTTTGGCTCCCTGAGGTGGATGCCTTAGCGAAGATTTTCTTGGCCTCCATAAATGTTTCGTTCACATGCTCTAGATCAAACCCAACTTCCTTCTCTTGGGCCTTGCAGATCCATCCGTCCTCCTCAAGTTGTTTTCCCTTATCAACCCTTGTTGTAATCCCAATGCTCAACATGATATTCACATTCAGATCTTCCTCACAGGGCTCGGCTCTCATCATTTGTAAGTTTTGTGTAGATTTCTGATGTTGCACCTTTTTCTCTTGCATCTTGGCTATTAATATAGGCATTCTTCTATAATGTGCTCAAACTAGCTGTAGTATTGACAGGATGGGTGTGTCTAAGTCTGACACTCCAGTCCGTAGTGCCCTCGTGTCCCACAAGTATAGAGAATAAATTGACCGACCTCTACCAGGTCCTCTTCTTCCTCAGCCTCGTTCTCATCCCTGATATCCTTCGCGTGCTCCTCTGGCGCCCTAATCCGAAGGCTGTGTTTCTGCTTGCATTCAATAGGTAGTCATTCTTTCCATCATCAACTCATCGTTGCGATAGTGGCACTTATCGTGGCCCACTGATTTGTAGAAATCACAGAACAACTGTTGTGGTGTCTTAACGAAATTTTGTAGCAGATGAAAATTATCCATTACATGTTTTCTAGCGACCTAACAAATAGCGCAACATAGCGCGAGCCCCGCGCTCAATCCTGTTGGAGCTTCTGGCCTCAAGGGAATCGGTCCACCTCCTGTAATATAATTTGTGAAGACAGGGTATTGTTCTTTATCATGCCCCTATATTTTACATTTTAGGCACCATAATTCCTCACGCACCACTCACCTGGCCTCCTTCTCTTTTTTCAAGCTCTGCAACCCCAAGCGGAGTTTCTACAATTGCAAGTGAATTTGTTGGACTCCCAAAGTCGTGTCCTAAATAGGTGTCGCATGCAATCTCATCATGATTTCCAGGGCTTCTGCATGAGTTCCTATCTTTTGTTATGAAAAAGGAATCCTTAGGTGGGGCAGAAGTGAGGCGATGAACCACTCCTGACCATCTGTGAGCTACATATTAGCTTCGCGAATGACACACTTCAAGCTTTGATCTAACTCCCAAGGTGTTTCATTAACCCTAATTATGATTTCCTTAAATCCAACCATTGACAACGAGTTAGACATAGGCTTACTAAACTCTTTGTTTAAAGCATCCTTAGTCTTTGCTAGTGTTGCTACAGGATGATCAGCACAGTACTTAATATACCACGTTAGCAAACAATCCTACAGAGAAGTAACTAATTGTGCCTTCTTTATGTTGTCATCAGTGATCTGTTGCATGTTCCACATAGTAGTTGCAACAAACTAGAACTGATATGTATCTTCGCTCCCTATATCCTTGAAAATTTGTAGCTTTATTGAGTTCGACATGTTGAAAGGCAGTGGTAGTGGTGGAGGTGTCGGCAAAGTTGTATTCTATGGAGGTGAAGGTTGAGGGGGAGTGGATGGATGACGTATCCACGGAAAACCCTATCATATCAGTTGGACAACACTCCACAGTGAGGCCTGTACTGTCCCCTCATTGTTACTCGAAGGAGATATAATCAACAGACTATATTTAGGACCTCATTTCTCTTGATTTCTAAAGAGTTTTCCACTTTGCATAGCTCCAAACATCAAGGCAATGGCATTACTTTTTTCTCACACAAGAGCATCTTAATCCAGGTGCTCAAAGATCTCAGATACTTACCTCGCGGTCCCTTGAAGAAGCATCACTCTGCTTCGTTGTAGCTGACCAAGGTATCAACCATGAAATCTATAACAAATCCTCCTATATCTGATCGACCTAGTGGTCGATAGCGTGCACAATCTTGTCCTCAGAAGCCTCTAATCATCATACCAAATTTGGAGTCCACACTATTGGACCAGCAAGTTTCCACCTTCCTTAGTCATCTACCAAATTAGTTATCCACTTGTATAATTCGACTGGGAAGGTGCAGAAGAAAATTTTGTGTATTTTCTATATACAAGTATCTATCCAATCACTTCTCCTTTGACAGGCATGGATTCCTCTTCTCCTACGCTGCGAATTCATGAATTTTTCTATCCAACCACTTCTCTACTTCCTTCTTGGTTGGATTCAAGTGATGCGACATCACACATCTCCTTAAGTAGATCTCAGTCCCAACAATGGATCCATTTGTTGGCTTAGCAAGTCTCGACCCAAGTTTAGAGTTTATTTCACCAAACAAAACCCTACAATACTAGCCCCATATGTTGAAGTCTCACCTGAAATAGTATGGAGGATGCTGCAACCAAGTTTCCACCTCCAGAGATCAGTGTGATGTCTTTTATGGCCCTAGATCTGCCTCTGTTTTGATCTGTAATCCCCTAGGGCTCGGTACAACACTTCTTTTAATTAGCCTCTAGACCTTCACGAAGGTATATGATAGGTCTTTATGACCCTTAACAGATGAATTATCCACTTACGTGCATCAGGAAATAACCCTAGATCTGAGCTCGCACATATCTGCTTAAGTATTTAATAAACATAACATAATGTAATATAATCTCCACAAAAGTATTTAACATGCATTGCGTACAATTATCAAGATGTATCCCATAGAGTCGTGCATCAATAGCCCAATATTTCATAAAGACATTATTAAATCATAGCATATATTGCAATCACAATTAAACGGATGTCAATAGATAAACATAGGAATTCTTCAACAATCTTCTTTATTGATCTTCAATATGGTATTACATACTCAAAAATTCCCTGTGCACTTAGTTGCAGGGTTCTGTGCACTCAACTGTGGACACTACTCTATGCCTCTGTGAATTCAGCTGCAGAACCTTTCCCTCCTCTATTACTCACTTCTCTGTGCTATCTTCTATTGACCCATTACATCTGTTGGCTGGGGGATCCCCCAAGGGACGTTTTGGGGCTAAAAGCCTGGATTTTGCTCATAAATGGTATCTTTGATGTAAAGACTCTGTATTTTGTGGGTGCAGAGAGTGTAGCTTGTAAATGAGTCATAAAGTCGTCCACCCTTAATTTTGTAATGTAATGTCGACTATAGAAATGTGTCCATGGTCCATGGACAATGGGAATGTATAAATAGAGTGAGGCTCTAAGTTGTAAATGAATCAGGGGAATGATCAAGGAATAGAAGCATAGTAGAAGATCTAAGGGTAAGTTGAGTCTTTGGGTCGTATAGCAGGAGAAGGCTCTATAGCTCAGTGCGTAGAGGCCTAGTAGTCTGCAGCTGAGTGCATGGACCCCTGCAGCTGAGTGCGTAGGGCAAATCGAGTCTCTAACATTTGAAGAATTAATAAAGAGAAGTTTTACATCAATTATATGTATTTATTTCTTGTTTTCTCTATTGAATATATTGGGCATAAATTGCATTTTTGCTGTCTATATGGTGTGCAAACATATATAACTATGTAGGCTAAGTGAATGTGAGTTAAAGTATCTGTTTATGTGATGTTGACTAACTTCTATAAGAGGATAAGTAAGATACGTGGTGTAACTTGGGAAATAGTGCAGATCGTTGCCAAAGCAACGTGAAATCACCTTAGCCCCTAGTTAGGGTTGCATGAACGACCATTATAGTGGATCGTGAAGGTATCGCAGGTCCGAATAGAATGTGAAGTGACCTACGCAAAGGTAAGCACAATTGGACTAAATCAACCCCTCAGACATCTCGAGGGTGCAGAAATTTGGTTCCAGCATCCCCCCATACTACTTCGAGTGAGACTTCAATCCGCGTTCCACGGGATGATGTCGAAAGGGCTAATAGTGTAGGGATTTGTTTGCATAATTAGCTCCAAACCTAGGTTAGGCCCCATCAAGCCAACAAATGGTTCCATTGCCAAGACCGAAATATACATAGAGATGTCTGATGTCATATCATTGGAATCCAACTAAGAAGGAAATTGAAGGTTGGTTGGTAGAAGAATTCATGAGTTCACAGTGTAGGAAAATAGGAACTCGCAACTGAAAAAGGAAGAGAGGTTAGACTACTACCTGTACACAGAGATCCATGAAATCATCTTCACATCTTTCCCTACTAAGTTTTACGAGTGGATCGCAAAGCTAGTAGATAGCCAAGGAAGGTGGAAACTCGACAATCCTATTGTGTGGACCCCAGAATTAGTGTGAAGGTTGGAAGCATCAGAGGATAAGATCATGTGCATCATTGATAATTGGCTTGATCAAATTATAGGAGGATTCATTACTAAGTTTGTGGTTGACACATCAATTAACTACAACAAGGTAGAGTGACGCTTTCTCAAGGGACCGCGAGGTAAGTATGTAAAGTATTTGAATACTTGGATTAAAATGCTCTTATGAAAAAAGAGGGTTATGCAGTTACCTTGAAGTTCAGGGCTATGTGAAGTGGAAAAACTTACAAGAATGAAGGAAATAAGGGACCAAAAACTAGCCCCTTGATTTCACCTCCATGAGGGGACAAGGGAGAGCTCACGAAGGTGTTGCTGCGAAGTGCGATCCATCTGATAAATCAAAGAATTCCATGAATACCACCCCCACCCACACCACCACCATCACCTCCATCTTCACTTGTACCACCTCCCCCACCACCAAGATTCAATATGGCAAGCACAATAAAGTTGCCTATGTTCAAGGGAGTGGGAAATGAGGATCCAGACTAATTTTTGTTCGTCGTACGAGCCGTATGGGAAGCACAAGTTATAGATGACAATATAAAGAAAGGAACACTGGTTAGTTCCCTGTAGGACCATGCACTGACCTGGTATATTAAGCACCCCAATGATAATCCAAATGCGAGAATCATGGATATCCAAGTAGTGCTAAACAGAGAATCTAGCAGGGTGAAGTCTAAGCACAGTAGATCATTAGATTCAAGGAGATCACTACGCTACCACACAAGACTAATTAGGAGTTGGTTAAGAGACGAAAATGAATGATTCATGAATCTAATATGAATCTGATGGATGGACAACATCGTGAATGGTTTGTAGCATCGTTAAAGTCACATCTAAGGAGTGCGTTGTCGTAACATAAATTAACGACTCAAGTAGAGACCTTAAAGATCGTGATGAGGCTGCATGAGACCTTGATGCAAGATCCTAACCTGGGACTTCAGCAGATCCACACGCGGCTGAAAAATTTATGCCTTGAGATGCAAAATCTAAAATAGGACAGGAAAACCCGACCAAAAATATGCGAAGAGGTGTGGTACATAAAATGCAAAGGCCAAGGTCATGACAAGGACCACTGCCCAGTTTTCCCGAATTAACTTGCAAGAGGAGGACCAATGTCATTAAGGCCATAAGCACAAGCAAGACCTAGTGCGGCGCCTGCTTTGTGGTGTGCAATTTTTCATATAGGAGGAAAACATGATACAGACAACTGTCATTTGTTACATAAGTATACACAAGATTCACAACAATTTTTCTGTAACTTTTGTAGTTCGATGGGACACAATTAGCGCACTTGTAGAAGATATGAGTTGATGATGGATAAAAATCCCACCTACAAAGTTCAGGCCAAATCATGGCCCCTAGACCAGAATGCAAGAGTGGCATAAACATGATTACAGGGGCGCAGCCGAGGTCGAGTCGGAGGAGGACCTAGAAGAGGTCACGAGTAGCTAATATGCTACAATTGCAGAGGGCTAGAACATTATGTCCTCGATTGTATGAATCCAACATGCCTATCATGTTCGTATTGCAACTTGTTTGATCATGAGACAGAATATTGTCCTACACTGATAGCTAGGATATGCGACAAAGGAAAGCTACCACGTCCCCCGACTCAGAACCTACAGATGATAAGGTCTGAGCTGCACGAGGAAGATCCAAATGTGAACATTGTGCTTCGAAGTGGAATCGTGATGGGAGATTACAAAGGAAAACAACCAGAGGATAGTACTTGGGTTTGTAAAGCTCTGGCGAAAGAAGGGGAGTTTGATTTGGAGCATGCTCGGAAAACCTTCATGGAAAATAAGAAGAGCTTCGTGGAGGCCTCCACTTCAGGAAGCAAAGATAGATCGGAGTCGAAGATGGCCCCATCCGTGCTGACAACATTCTTGGAAATGTGTATGAAGTTATTGCATGACAGTAAAGCTATAAAAGGGTTATAGGAACTCATTAACAGATGCACTGGGACCGCGCTAGGAACACCACACGTAGTCAGGAATATCGGAAAGCATAAGACAAGAACAACAAGAGAAATGAGGTTAACCTCATAGATTGGAGAATATGAAATGGACCAAGTAATTATGGATTTAGGATTGGATACAAATGTTCTGCGGAAGCAGACATGGGAGTGAATGGGGAGACCTACGCTACAATGGTCTCCTATTCAGCTGCGAATGGCGAACCAGCAGAAGATAATACCCATGGAGCAATTGGAGGGAATCACTGTGGACATTGAGGGAGCAAGTGTGCTAGCAGACTTTGAAGTGATAGAGATTGTTGATGACAACAATACCTATCGTGCACTCTTAGGAATTAATTAGGCCACTAACATGAACGGGGTGATTAATTTGAAAAAACGAAAATGATTTCTGAAAAGAAGTCACTATGCATAGTTATACCCTTGGGCCCTGCTCAGCGATTGAGCTACACTAAACTGACGCAACTATCATAGTGATGATGATTTGGACCGCATCTATAAGATAACAAGACAAAACTAGGACTGGGTGAATCCCATCGCAGATGCGCGGCTTGCATGGGAGCGCGAAAGCTCCTATACTTCGGATTCAGATGAGGAAACAGAGCGATGGCAGAATCAATTACATGAGGTGACTACACTGAATTGTAATATGATGACAAGGTCACTGCACTACGTATTCATAGAAGTAACAGACCTACCTACTTATGATGGCCTAAGTGAGGCAGAAACCTTCTTGAATAAATTTTAAAGGGAGGCACGGGAAAAGTAATGCTTACGGGCCTTGGACTGGGTATTGCATGCTACACCCACAAGGTGGTGGGGTATGCACAAAGCGAGCTTTGACGACTGACGTGAGTGTAGGGGAATGATGCGCTTATGATTTGGGAAGCCTAAGGAACAACTGACAGAGAAATACAATGGAAAAAATGATCCACACATGAGTTTGGCCAGGTGGACGTGGGCATATGGAAAACAACCTATGCGGATGCACATGAACTTTGCGCTGAAAGGTATGGCCAATAAGTATGTGTTGGGGGGACAAATGTGCAAATGGCTCTTAATGTTGGAAATTTAGTATGTAGGAAGGACAATTTCATAGAAGGTTCTCCATGCGGAAGCATTCAATAAGGTATGCAATGTGTTGAACAAGGTATGCAATGCACAGTGAAGTGATTGGGACCTGCACATACCTGTAGTACTATGGGCTTATAGGATGACATGTAAGAAATTGATGGGATAGACACCTTTTCGGCTTGTGTATGGAGTAGAAGCCATAATACCTATGGAGTATATCATGCCTAGTCTATGCATAGTGGTTCTCACAGGTATGACTAATCGCAGCACCCTGGAAGAGAGGCTCGCCCGGTTGGAGGAGCTTGAAGAAGAATGGTTTTTGGCTGGATTTCACCAGTAAGTACAGAAGCAACATGAAAATTCCTAGCATGATCGACATATTAAGGTGCGCACCTTCAAGGAAAATGATTTGATGTTGCTATATGATAGTAAGTTTGATCAATTCCCACAAAAGTTCAAAATGCATTGGCTAGGACCATATGTTATTAAGGAGAACACAGATAGTGGTGCGGTGCAGTTAGTAAAGTTAAATGGATAACTCTTATGAGGAAAAGTCAATGGTAGTTGTTTGAAGCTATACACAGGTCGCCCAACCATTTGACTAGCCATAAGAAGAACAGTATTAGTGCTCCAAGTAGATGAAAGGAAGCACGGGACTATAAAATACTCTGTCCGGGAGCTGCACGACAATAGTACCGCACGTAGCAGCGAAGTGTCACAGGGTTCGCGACAGTGCAAGGGTAGCTACGCTACCCACGGGTTGGTTATAAAGTGACGTTACAGTCATTATTCATGATGTGATGCTTGGTTTTATACCAAATGGAGTGGGCAGTATTCATTTAAGGCGAACTTTATGGGCTAGATTTGGTAAAATCTACTGCAAAGGGAGCATTAATGGACCGAAAGAGGGGGGAACGGTCAAATTCAAATTCAAAAGGAACTATAAATTACAAGTGGTTGTCCAGTGAACAACACTTGCCATTTTGAGAACTGAGCTAGTGCATTATCAACTGTGTATGGACCTTTCGAACTTTGAGGCTTTGAGAGCAAGCTTGGTGTTTGAAACATTGCCGAAGGAAACGTAGGACCTTCTAACGAGAATTATGGCAAGACCTAAGGAAGCTATGGATACCGAAGCAATGACCGCTGAGGAGGCCGCACAAGTCATAAAGGTAGGAGAAGCCCCCGAAAGTGTCAGGATAGTCCCAGAAATCACTAAATCATTGCAGACGTCAAGACCCAAGAAAGACAAGCATCCCATGGTACCGGTGTGTGTGTCCCCCAGGAATCTGTTAAGAATGAGGCTCATCATGGAAGAAAAGGGGAAGGCGATAAATTTGGAAGCCAATGAGGAGGAGGAAGACTTTGAAGAAATCTTGGTAGAGGAGGAAGAGGACGTAGAGATGGAGGTGGAAACCTAGGGTGCGGACCCTCTAACCAGGTTGCCCGTGTATGTTCCTCCATGGAAGGGGAAAGCAAGGGTGCCCAACCACATACATGAGAGAAAAAGCTCTCTGCAGACCCTGCTGCTCCCCGACGACATCATTCTTTATAGAGCGCACTTGGGGCGAGTGTCGAGATTAAAATTTGAAGACTTGAATCTCATGGACCACAAGAAATTCCCACATTTGGCAACCACATAGCTCATGCGCCAGAATAGAAACACATTGCCAAGAGTTATAGAGTTGGAATCGTGCCAGTGGTTGTGAGGTGTAGAGAAAGCAGGATTGTTAAACCTGCTCTAGGTGTTGCATTACCATCATGCCCCAATGACTATTTTCGTCATCAGATAGCTGCTTTGCCTCATGCATGATGGGTGTTTGTGACTAGAGGAGCCCATCCCCATCATAGATCATTTGATTTACAAAATTACCCAGCTACCTTGCAAAGGGGAGGATCTAGTGAACATATCTGAGGGTACAAGTGATGATTTGGTAATCGAGGAGGCCATGAAGAAGAAGTTCAAGTTGGAGAAGAAAAGGAGATGGTACACAATCTCTAATATCAATAACATTGCAGTCAAAGTCGTGACATAGATATTGGTTAGGAAAGTTATGTGGAAGTGTCACGCAGATGAGGTGCCTGCACCGATGGTTGCACTTGCTACGTAATGCACAGAGGGGGTCCAGTTTAACTAAGTAGATTCCTTGTGCAGAGAGTTCCTGGAAAACTGTCATGAGGCATAGGTGCAGGAGAAGACTTTCCATTATGCATGGCTTCTGCTATCCATAGTGCTGGTGGCTTGGGAATTTCCTGATGACAGCCAGTTCCCAATGATTGCATAGGATCTTCCAAAGGCAGCGAAGTACACTTTGCTATCAGCAACCAAATATGTGCAGAGGATCCGAGACAGCAAGATATTCTAGGTGTTCATGCAGATGAATATCAAAATAGGGATTAATCTCAAGCCACAATTATCACCCACTGTCTACAATAGTCTACAGAGCTTCGCGAAGTTCAAGGCGAACTTTCATCACATGTACATCAGGGTGATGAAGGACCCCAAGAAGGCAGGGAAGCAGCTACCTTATCTGGTGATGGACGATGTCATATTCACCATACTTGAGTTGTGGTCGCCAAAGTGGCACACTCCAGCTAGCTCCGTGATGGAAGCAGAGAAGTCCACTGCATAGAGGAAGAAGGAGGAGGCAAAACTATGGATGGTGCAGTTGATAGAGAAAAGAAGGAACGAAGCAGCAGCAACCAAGGCGTAGGAAGCATGTGATGTTGCGAAGGCAATAGAAGAGCAGTCGAAGGTAGGAGAGAAGAAGCACGAAGGCTAGAAGTCACCTTCGCCTGAACAAGAAATAGATCCAAAGGAAGGTGGTGCAGACCCGCAGACGGTGTCCACACAATTGAAATGGCAGTGCCTGAGAGAGAAGGTAGGACCGCGGAAGAAGTCAAAGGCATTAAAGACTTCTTTCGAACCAATCACCCTCACTAAGGGGGATCTCCATGACATTGGGGAGACGGTGCGCGACATCACCACGGATGCCCTCCAGTAGTTTGCAGAGGAAAACCAGATGGTGTTGGGGGCCCTCTAGGCACAGATATAGGAGTTGCAGGTGCGCACTCCAAAGGTTGGTACTCTGTCAACTAGCCTCGCAGGAGGTACGATTGCGGCTGAGGAAATGATGCGCGCTCACATGACCAACACTATAGTGCTGCCAGAAGGAGCACTGGTTATAGAAAATGAGGTCGACGGGCCTATGGTTAGTGTGCTGAAGGGAGTTGGAATAAATATGGTTGCACTCCCTCGAGAGATGCTTTATGTTTTGTAAGACGGAGTGATTGGAGGACTGCGAACCAAGGAGCATTGCCTTTTGGTTCAAAACTGACAGATTATGAAAGTGGTCGACAAAGCCTACCAGATGGTCCTGGAGCTGGCCATCCAAGCAAAGGAACCCGTGGAGGCAGGCATCTAGAAACTAGCAGTAGGGGTGCGTGAGGCAAAGGAAGAGATGGCCAAGGTTCACCTTCAGATAGCTGAGCTGCAATTGAAGGCGCAACCTTCAACGCCACCGAAGGCTAAGGAATAGCGTGCCAACGTAATCACAACGGCCATAGCAGAGGTCGACAGTGTAGTGAAAGACTGCACCAGGCTATTTTAAGAGCCATTCGAGGTTCTCACCACTCTACAAGAGGACTTGAACATACAACACTTAGAAGCATAGGCACACGAGCTGCAACAAAAATATGACGAGATAAAAGGGACTGCACAAACGGTTGCCCTTACACAAAGGCTCACATGGATGCAGTAGTCAAAAGCACTCAAGGAGCAGGGGGATGTTGCTTGACACAAGAAAGTCATTTTAAAGGCGCATGTACAACCATGGATTGATGAGGTGTTCATCATTATAGCCTTTATTGAAGCAAATCTCGCACAGATGCAAGGCACATAGGAATAGGTTTAGGGAAGCAGTTCAGCTATAGTAGTTTTTGAATAGCGCATCTAGGAAGTACAACAGGCAGTTACTTAGTGTGTTTTCGACCTTGCAGTAGTCTAAGACAAGTTGGGAGTTTTGCGCGCAAAGATCTCTGCATCAACAAAGTGACTCGAGGGCAAGTCATGATGTTTGTGTTGGGGACCTATTGGGCACGGGATCCCCCAAGGGAAGTTTTGGGGCTAAAATCCCGAATTTTGGTCATAAATGGTATCTTTAATGTAAAGACTCCATATTTTGTGGGCGCGAAGTGTGTAGCTTGTAAATGAATCATAGGGTTCTCCGCCCTTAATTTTGTAATGTAATGTCGGATATATAAATCTACCCATGCTCTATGGACCATGGGATTGTATAAATAGAGCGAGGCTCTAAGTTGTAAAGAATCAAGGGAATGATCAGGGAATAGAAGCATGGTGGAATATCTAAGGGTAAAGTCGAGCCTTTCAGTCATATATTAGGAGAAGGCTCTGCAGCTGAGTGCGCAAAGGCCTAGTAGTCTGCAACTGAGTGCGCAGACCCCTACAGCTGAGTGCGCAAGGCAAGTCGAGTCTGTAATTGTTGAAGCATTAATAAAGAGAAGTTTTACATCAATTCTGTGTATTTATTTCCTATTTTTTGTATCAAATATATTTGCCATAAATTGCATTTTTGTTGCCTATATGGTGCGCAAACATATATAACTGTGTAGGTTAAGTGAATGTGAGTTAAACTATCTATTTACATGAATTTGACTAACATCTATAAGAGGATAAGTACAATACGCAGTGTAACTTGGGGAAATAGCACAGATCGCTACCATAGTAGCACAAAATCACCTCAGCCCCTGGTTAGGGCTGCGCGAGGGACAATTGTAGCGGATCACAAAGGTATCATAGGTCATAATAGAGGGTGAAGTGACATGCACAAAGGTAGGCACATTTGGACTAAATCGACCCCTCAGACGTCTCGAGGATGCGGAAACTTGGTTCTAGCATTACCCCATACTGCTTCGAGTGAGAATTCAATCTGCGTTGTGCAGGCTGATGCCGAAAGGGCCAGTAGTGTAGGGATTTGTTTGGCTAATTAACTCCAAACCTAGGTCATGCCCCATCAAGCCAAAAACATCCATCATCCTCAGATCATGCGTTAGACTTTCTAAGACACACCTATTTATATAATGCCATGGTCTGCGGACCATGGGTGGATCTCAAAACCAACTCAACTTTACATAGACAAGGGGCTAATACCCCTTTTACTACTAATTACCTACGCACTCTGCATCCACAAATCGCGGAGAATTTACATATTTTACCAAACTTTACATCAAAACTTGGGTTTTTAACCCGAAAACTGACCTAGGGGACCCCATCCCAACAATTTAGTCACAGAGGAAGAGGCTACATCAAAAGAGGAAGAGGTATTCACTCCCCTAGAAACACCAAGAACCATCAAGGATCTTTGGTTTATGGATCTGCAGACAAAATATCAAAGGATGAAAAGGTAATATGTGAAAAAACACACAATAAATTATGTCACTGCACTAATAGAGATGTTAAAAGTGCACATGCAAAGAAGGATAAACAACTAGTCTCTTAAATATCATTGGAAGTGGCCTTTCATACAATCCCTAAACAAATCCAAGGCAAGAAATCAGGAGCAGGAAAAGAAGCCACACCTACAAAAAAGGATGAAAAGAACTAAGGTGATATTGCATTTGTAAAAAAGGTTGAAGGTTATAATACTCCTCCTCTCCATCCTTTTCGAAAGTGTTAAAGAGAAACTCACATCCACGGGGGCTTCACTCAATGAACCTCTAACATTGCACGTGCATACATGGCGTGCTAAACAATATCCCTAATTTGACTACATATCGAAAAATACCTCTAAAATCCACTTTATTTAACCCCCTACCAATACAAACCCAATACACCTTCCTAATTTAGAAAACCCCTGTTTTGACTAGATATTGTAGGTATCCATTTTTTCATTAAAATTTTATATACCCCTTTATATTTATATCCCTAGTACAATGTGTTGGCTTAGGGGGTCCTAACCCAGGTTCAACGTTAAGTTATCCAAACAAATCTCTACACTATTGGCCCTTTCGGCATCAATTCGCAGAGTGCGGATTGGAGTCTCACCCGAAGCAATATGGGGGGATGCTAGAACCAAATTTCTACACCCAGAGATTAGTGTAATGTTGTTTTAAGCCCTAACTATGGCTTCATGTAGATCGATAAGCCTTTTATGGCTTATTGATATACTCCGCTTAATTACCCTTAGACCTCCACGAAGGTCTACGACTGTCTTTCGCGGACCTTAAAGAGGTGAATCAACTACTTATGTGCTTTTGAGATTGCTTCTACTTTTGTGTTTACCCAAATCAGCTTAAGTATCTGATAATTCTAACATGCATTAAGATATTCTTCACGTAAACAGATATTATGACTTGCGTTTGTATAACAATGTAAAACATACAAATTCGTACATAAACTCAGCATTAAATCATAAACCATTTATTCATCATAACATAATCGCATTCATACATAACACAAGTAAAAGGACAAAACACTGATATTTCTGAAACAATCCCTTTTTTAATGCTTCAGATATTCTTATAGACTCAAACTACCTTGCGCACTTAGCTGCAGGGGTCTGCACACTCAGCTGTGGACTCTACACTAGGCCTTTGTGCACATTGCTACAGAGCCTATCCTCTACTCTAAGACTCTTTGATAGTCAATTCTACTGACCCCTTACATCAACTATGAACTTCACTTCCCTTAGACTCTTTAAGACTTTCCTTTCTATACAATCCCATGGTCCGCAGACCATGCGTAGATCTACTATAGCCGACACAATTTACATAAATGAAGGATAAAAACCCCTTTACGACACTTTACATCTACATGCTCTATGACCAAATATTGCAAAGACTTTACTCTTTATATACAAAATCTTGATCTTTCAACCCCAAAACTTGGGCTTTTTCCCAAAAATTGACCTTAGGGGGCCCTGTCCCAATAGGCCCCCAACACAAATATCATGACTCGCCCTTGAGTCACTCTGTTGGTGTGAAGATCTTACTGTGAAGGCATCCCAACTCCACTTGCACCACTACAAATTCAGTTGTGCACTATGTAGCTGCCTACTTGACCTACTCCACCAGCTGCTTGGTTGTTGGTCTTGTGCTATCTTCCTAGATCTTCTCCTGTGTTCTCTACATGCTGGCCAAGTTCTCCCCAATCATGTTGGAGATCACATAGGCCTCATCCAGCGAAGGCCCCAATCTAGCCTTGAGGACAACCTCTTTATGTTGCACTGATTCCACCTGTTCTTGCAGTTTCTTTGCCTCCTACAACTTTGCCATTCTCCGCGTGACAGAGATGGTGCATGCTGTCACATTTGCTTTGTCATACTACTGCTAAAGCTCCCAGGATTATGTGTTCAATATCTGTAGCTTAGGATCTTCTTACATAATCATGATTAGCTCCATATACTACTCGAAGAGTGTAGTGCATTCTACCACCATGATATCTACAACAGCAACTCCATCCTTCACAACATCTTCACATTGTTATTTGACCTCTGGTGGAGTTGAAGGCTATGTCTTCAACTCAAGATCTGTAATTTTTAGGTTCATCTCAAACTAAACCTTGGCCATCTCGGTCTTCACATCATGCACACCTCTAGCCAATTTCCTAATTTTGGCCTCCATGTAGGTTTTAACCCTGTACAGAAATTACCTGCATACGAATTCTAAATCAAAAGAAAAATAAAAATGCGAGAGCATAACACATAAAACATGTATACATAGAGATTTCCCACTGGATCCCAAAACCGGGACTACCAGCTTGATTTTTCATTATGTTCCTTTCAATGTTACAATACATATTTATACATGCCGAGCATCCAATACCATGACCAAAAACCATCACGTCCAAACCATGGACCGAAACCATAACGTCCAAAAACATGTGCGAAAATATCAGTGCACAAAACCATAGGTGGGTCCACCCAACCTAACATAGGGTCCAAAACCAAAATTTTCCGGGGCGCTGCCCCGGACCCCATAAAGTGGGGTTACGGGTACCCCTCAAACCCCCTGTTAACTATGTGGAAAGAACATAACACTCCATTGGCGCTTCTTCTGGGATACGCAGTTCTGGAACGATTCTGCATGGTTCGGCTACTACTGTTGTGGTGTGCTCATTCTTCCCCTTAATGTTCTTCCAGGCTTCTGGTGCGGCTGTCTTCTCAATGAATATCTGTTCGTTGTTGATTTTCTTCTCACTGATCATGCTTAGTGTGCATTGCTCTCGGGCCTTAAGCTCTTCCATCACACCTTCTTGTAGGGTGTGAAGGACTTCACTCAAGAGCGCGGCCAAGTTGAGGCCAAAATTCCTCATCACACTGATAGTGGCTTTGTCAACTTCCACCTTCATGCTCAGAGCTCCATCCAATAGCGTGTCTGCCTAGGGATCCAAGGATCGAACCAACTCTGTGGCTTGAGTGGTGCCCAGTCCCAAACTAGTTGATGCCACGTTGCTCTGTCTTGTACCTATCTGTAGTTTGGTTGTTTGGATCTCCAGCTCATGCAGACCCATCATTATGGCACTGAGTGTCTGCTTCTATTGTTGCTCAAACTACTACAATAGTTCTACGGTTGTATCCCTTACCTTGTCAATAATGTTGTCTAAGTCACCTTCTGTCAAGGTGATTGGGCTGAGTGATGACTTAGAGGCCTTGGTCTTCTTCTTCGGTCCTTCCTTTTCCTATTCCCTATTCCACTTCATCTGGAAGGGAGTGCTTTCCAGATCTCCACCACCCTGTTCTAATTTCTCTTCTTCCTCCATCTGTGGTGAAGGGGATTTCTAGCTCCTGTCAGAGCCATTCTCTTCCTACTATGCTTGTTCCTTGGTAGCGCCCTCTGCTTCTGCGCGTGCTTCTCCTTAGTCTCCTTCTTTATCTTTTCATCCAACTGCTGAACTTTCAATCAAGCTGCTTCTTTCTTTTGTTTTTCCACAGACTTACTAGTCCTGGTGGACAAATCTGATGTTGTGCACCAATCTGCTAACTACCTCTCAAGAACTACTGCAATGGCATTATCTGTCACTAAATATGGTAAATCATAAGACTTTTGTGTTGGATCCTTCAACGCCCAGATGTAAATTTGCTGGAAGTCTGCTTTAAATTCCATGTACCCAAATAATTTCTTAAAAACAGTTGTTGACAACTATGGCTTCCTATTGGTGGCCATATTAATACTCATTTTCATCAATACCCAAAACACTTTGCTCTCCCAGACTCTCCCAACATTCTTTGTGGCCCATAGCCAACAAAACTTTGCTACTTATAGAAAATCTGGTGCGATCGAAGGAAATTGGTTGTCCTCTGGCAACTCCCACATGACTAGCACAATTGAAAGTAAGGGCCATGAGTAGTGAAATGTCGTTCTCTAGTCCTGTGCCTCTCAGCAATTCGCAAGCAACTTGTTGCACAAGCAGCACGCCTAGTTGAATTGTATGCCCTCCATGCACTGAGCCTCCAGTGAAACCATTGGTGTCGGCACCTCGTCCGCGTGACACTTTCTCATTATTTACCTAGCCAAGATCCGGGTGGCCACCTTAACCGCAGGGTCGGTTATTCTAGAAATAGAATACCAGCCCGGATTTTTGACAAGCTTAAACTTGTCCTTCATCCTCTTAGCAAGGTCACGCTCACCTGTCTTTCCACCAAATGCCTTAGCTGGATTTAGTCCTGAATGTGGTAGTAAGGTGATCCTATGGATCAGCATGTCGTTTATAGGGATCAGCTCTCCCAACCACAGGCACCCGTCATGCACCAGGCACAACAACTGTTTGATAACAATCAAATTTATCAAGGCATGGTGGTAATGCGGCACCCATAGCAAATTCAACAATCCTGCCTTTTCCACCCCACGAATCTACTTCACTGGCACCATCGTGGTGACACCAGACTCCTTGTAGAACACGCGCTTCATAAAAGTATCGGTAGCTAGGTGGGGGAACCGTTCAGTGTCCCTCAAGTACCAATCTTCAAGCTTCATATATGGGATGTGCACTAAGCACGGACCTTCAAACATGATATTTTCTGGCAGCAGAGGTGTATGAAGGAGAAACTTTCCCTCATCTGGGTCCTTTGGGACCTTCACCTTGCCCTGACATGGAGGGATGTATTCTAGCAGCTTTGAAATAGGGTCAACCCCCTCAATATCAATGTCCTTTGTGCCCTCATCTACCTCTAGATCTACCACTTTGCCTTTCTCCTATCTGGTTGGCTTTTCTCTCCTCTGATGTTTCCTTGGTGACTCGTGCATCCACAATGTCTTCTTCTATTTATCTTTCTTTGACTTAGGGACCTCTCTTGTCAGCGTAGGCTTCGGCCTAGGTGACCTTAGTGACTTTGGCACTGTTGTGGGAACCTCCATAGACACAACCTTAGGGGCAGACCCCTCAGAGACAATAGCCCCTCCAACACTCGCAGATTCCACAGGTGTAGACATGAAATTTTTAATGAGCTGCTAGGTTTCCTCAGGTAACCTGTAAAACACCTAACTAGCCACCAAGTCGTCAAAGAACTCTCAGTTCATGCACACCAGACAACATGACACATTAGCTCTTAGAATGCAATTTTTTTCTCGTTGGTCGGCCATCGGTAATTTATAGGCAAATTCAAATTCGATCGTTCCCCCTAAAAGCCTCCCATAAATGCTAGATTGGCGACAGATTTTCAAAGACCTCACTCTTAAATTTAGCCTTAAATGTCGTCCCCCCTCTCCTCTTAGTCGTTTTCTCACTGTCAAATCATGAACAGTGATGGTAACAGTCACTTTCTGGCTACTCTTTGTAGTCTCTCGTCATGTAGCGCAACTCCCTTCACATGTCTGGTGACACTATGACACCCATCTATCCTGCGCAAGCCCCTCATCGCACACCTATACAACCTGGGTAGTGTAGCTTATAGTCCTATGCCTCCTTGCAATTGCGTGAACTGCTAAGACTGTGTTACCATCATATAGTCATCTGGACAGATCCCTGGTGTATGGCTTCAGTCGAATACCATTTACCTTCCCGGGAAATGGATCTCCATTAAATTTCACAAGCTGAACTACTCCACCATGATTAATCTCCTTGATCACATATGGCCCCAACCAATGCATCTGAAATTTTCCTGGAAATTTATCAAACATGTTTTCATATAATAAAAGTAAATCGTTTACCTTGAAGGTGTGAATTTTGATATGTCGAGCGTGCCATGCCTTTTCGCACTCCTTCTGATCTTGTTGATGGAATCCAACCAAGAATCTTTCTTCCTCCAATTTTTTCAGTTGTGAGGGCCTTTCTTCTAAGGCTCCACAGTCCGCTATTCCTATGAACACCGCTAGACTAGGCACATTGTACTCCATCAACATCACAGCTTCTATGCCATAGACTAGTCGAAAAGGTATCTGTCCAGTCAGCTTCTTACAAGTAGTTCTATAATCCCATAACATGGATGGTACACGCACGTCCCAATCATTCCTCTGTGCATTGCAAACTTTTGTTAGCGCATTCTCCAATATCTTATTAAACACTTCCACTATCCCATTAGCTTGAGGGTGATATGGCATGCTCTTTTGATGATAAAATTGGAATTCTTTTGTTAGCGCACTGATCGTTTCATTAAGTGTGTACCGTGATCTCTCATCAAAATCTTCAAGCAACCAAACCTAGTCAGCACATATTCAAATAGGAACTTCATTGTTGTTACCCCTGTACAGTCCTTTACAGCTTGCGCCTCTGCCCATTTGGTCAAATACTCAGTCATGGTTATGATATACCATGCACCCATCTTCTTTCCTAGAGGCCGAATCAGTCCTACAAAATCAATTGCCCACTTTTCAAATGGCTACAATGACACTTGTCGATTCAGAGGCATCTCATCCGTCCTCAATGGCCTACCTGTCCTCTAACATTCATCGCATGCCCTATAATAAGCTTTGGAATCCTTATGCATTGTCGGCCACTACAACCCAATGTGTAAAATCTTCTACATTTTTTCTTTTCCTGCATAATGTCCTCCTACAGCCCCTCCATGAGCTTCAGCTAGGATGTTACTTCGTTCAAACTCAGGCAAATAATGTCGCAATATATTATCTGCTCCCATCTTATACAAGTGACTTGCAATAAGAGAAAAATATTCCATGAGCACCACCAATTCCTTCTTTTGTTGGCTGGTGTACCCTTCTAGATTTGTTCTTGTAGTCAAAAAGTGTATGATGTCTACAAAATGCTTGTCTATTATGTGCACCACAACGAGTTGCACATTAGGCAGCCCCTCCTCTAAATTGGTAGGCTTCTCCCCTATTTCAATGCACGAGATATGATTCAGTCCTGCATTCAATCGCCCTAGCTTCACAATGACTTCGAAATTGTATTCCTGAAATAACAGTAGCCAACCACATATTTTCCCTCCCAACATAGGCTTGTTGACCAGGATTTTAATGCATAATGATCTGTATACATCTTAAAGTGTCCTCCTAGCAAGTAGTGTCTGAAATTTTGGAGCGCATACATCATAGCCAAACCTTCGCACTCTGTTGTCGAATAACTCTTCTCATCCTTAGATAACCTCCTGCTTGGAAACACGATAGGGTGGTCCAACTCTCCCTCACCGGCTTATGTCAGTACTACTCCCAGCACAACACATGATGCATCCACATGCACATGAAATTTCTTCTTCCAATCTAGGAAGACTAGGATTAGCGCAGTGAACATCTTCTCTTTTAACACATCCAAGCTACACTGACATTCTTTATTCCAATAGAATGTAGCATCCTTCTTCAACAATTTTTCCATCGGCGCGATTATCTGGGCATAACTCTTGATGAACTTTTGGTAATAACTAATATGCCCCAGCGTTGTGTGCATCTCTTTGACACTTCTTGCTGCCTCCAAATTGATTATAACCACGATATTAGCTAGATCCACCATTAATCCTTGTCTGCATACTACATGACTCAGCAATATTCCAAAGGGAACATATAACAAACATTTCTTCAAATTTAGTGTGTTCGGATACCTCCAACATGTATCCAGCATCAAGTGCAGACTAGCTACATGGCACTTCACCAGTCCAAACACCATCCAATTGTCAAACTATACCTTCAAAAACTTGTGAATGAATTCCTTGAACGCCACGATAACTATGCGTGAAAATATCATCAGCTTGTTCTTCAATCCAAAGGGCATTACAATATATTGAAAGCATCCCCATTAAGTTGTGAAGGTCGTCTTACTCCTGTCTTTTAGTGTGATCTTGGTCTGATGGTATCCAGAGAACCCATCAGTGAATGAATATGATTCCTGTCCTCCTACATTATCCAGCACTTCATCGGTGAATGGAGTTGGAAAGGGGTCATGCATACAAGCATCATTCAACTTCCTGAGATCTGCGTAGATCCTTATTTCATCATTCTTCTTCTTTTCCTTAATGACCATAGGACTTACCCAATCAGACTCCTCCATTGGCTCAATGATTCTTGCTGCCAACATTTTGTCCAATTCTAAGCAGACGCTTTCTTTGTACTTAGGATTGAGGTGATATGGCCTTTGCTTCACAGGCTTCGCGCTTGGTTTCAATGTTATCTTCATTACTCCTAACTTTCCTATTATCCCTTTCAGGTCTGAAAACTTTGTAGGGAACGAATCCTGGTACTCGCGGAGCAACTCAACGACCTTATCCACCATAGCATCATCCCAGTAGTCCCCTATCTTCACAAACTTTGGCTCTGCCTCTGTCCCAGTGTTCACTTGCCTTATTTTCAGTGGCGTGGTGATATCTGGATTTTCTATCTGCGCTCATCAACTTCGCAGTGACCTTCTATTGCTGGGATATTAATGTTCCTCAGATCCTCCTCTTCTTCTTCAACAGTCACATTGTAGGGCTCCAGCGCATGGCACACCTGGGTGGTCCAATATTGTTGAATCAAATGCAAAGGATCCTAAAGGATTCTGAAGATCGCTGCTTTGACCTCCTGCAACACTTCATCAATGCACTTGGATCCATCTTTGACGCTGACTGTCATCAAGAATCCCTGTCTCAAAATATCCCATTCATTCATGCCATGGCAGAGCTCTGTTTCCAAGTACTGATTCGTTGGTATCACGTCTAAAGTGTGACAGAACAAATGCACCCACTTTGGTTGCGGTTTTGCTCCATAAGCATTAGTCCATTTTTCCAAGTGGTCGCATGGATCACTCCTTCCATCTATTGCTCCGTTAATCGTACCTTTGGGTGACCAAACCGTGCCCTCATCATTCCTCTATATTCGTGCCATCCATCAAAATCGTCTTTATGGGTACCCCACCATCTTGTGGGCATAGCGCATAGTGCCAAATCCAAGGCTTGGAAGCGATGCTTCTCTAGCATTTCCCTTTCAAATGCATCCAAAAATTTATCAACATCAGTTAAACAATCATAATAGGGCAGACTTCTGACCTCCGATGATACAAAGCATAGCAATTTGGTCATCATGTTACATCGTAGCGTAGACATTTCGTGCAGTTGATTCTTTGAGTGTTCCAATTCTTCATCTGAATATGATGTGCAGGAGCTCTCGTGGTCCCATGAAATACGTCTATTAGTTGTTGGATTCACCCAATCATGATCTCACACTATTTATCTTATAAATTTGGACCAAATCATTGTCACTTTCATAATCGCAGACTGGTTCAGTATAGCGCGGTCCTTCAGCAGGGTCTAATGGTACTACTATGCGAAGCGATTATCTTTCAAATGGCATCATCCCCTTCTTCAAGTTGATCACCCCATTCATGTTCATAGCCCAGTCAATCCCAAGGAGCATGGGGTAGGGATTGCTTTCATCGATAATCTCTATTACTTTGAAATCCACTAATGCGCTTGCACCTTCAATGTCGAATGTCGCTCCCTACAGTCTTTCCATGGAGATAATATTTTATTGATTCACCATCCTCAACTGAATAGGAGACCACTAAAGTGCAGGTCTCCCCATTCCCTCCCATGTTTGTTTCGACAAAAAATTTGCATCTAACACAAGATCCAGAATAACTTGGTCCATTTCATATTCTCCTATTTGCACAGTGAGCCTCATCTCATACCCTGTTCTTTCCTTATGCTTGCCAATTTTCCTGAGCACGTGCGGTCCATAGGAGCATTACCAGTACATTTGTTGATCAACTCTTGTAATCCCTTTATGGCCTTGCTATCACGTAGCAGCTTCATACAGGTCTCCAAAAAAGTAGTATGCATGGATGGGTCCATTTCTTCATACTTTTTATCTTGACTTCCTGAGGTAGAAGCTTCATCGAAGCTTTTCTTTGCTTCCATGAAGGTTTCCTTTGCATGATCCAAATCAAAGCCAACCTTCTTTTCTAGAGCTTAGCAGCCCCATTCACCTTTTTCAAGCATCTTTCCCTTATCTTCACTAGTCATCATTCCACTTCACAGCACAATATTCACATTGGGATCCTCTTCGTGGGGTTCATCCCTCATCATCTACAGTTTCTCTATAGGTTGTTGAGGTTGTCTCCACTTTTCGCACATCTTAGCTATTAATACATGGTAGTCTTATATCAGTGTTCAAACTGAGTATAGTATCGGAACGATAGGCACATTGGATTTGTACATTCTCACACGTAGTGTCCTGTACCTCAACAATTGTAGAAAATAACTTACCCCCAACCTCTCACAGGTCCTCCTTTGCCTCGACCTCATCCACGCCCCTGATATCCTCCTCACACTCCCCCAACGCCTTGATGCAGAGGTTGAGTCTTGGTTTGCATTTGATACACAGGAGTTCTCTCCATCATTCACTCATAGCTACGTAAATTGTACTCCTCGTGACCTACCAATTTTCAAAAGTTGCAGAAGAGTTGTTGCGATGTCTATACAAATTTATGCAGCAAGTGGCAATTATCTATCGCAATGTTTTTTAGCTACTTGATAGATAGCACACCATAGCACAGGCCCTACACTTGGCCCTTCTTAAGCTTCCAACCTCAAAAGCATCATCCCTCCTCCTCTAACATAATTCACGAAGATAGGGAAATGATCTTTATCATGCCCTTGACTCTTACATTTAATACACCAAACCTCCTCGTGAACCTCTAGCTGAGCCGCTCTATCATTATTTAGACTTTGGAATTCTAGGAAAAGGTTCTACAACTCTGTGTGACTCTATTGAACTCCCAAATCATCATCCTGAATTGGTGTCTCGTGCAATGCCATCATAATTTCCAAGGCCTCTACCTAGGTCTTAATCTTTTGCTATGATAAAGAAACCCTTAGATGAGGCAAGAGCAAATCCACAAACCATCCGTGATGTTGTCCATCTGTAAGATTCATGTTAGCTTCATGGATCTTGCACTTCAATCCAGGCTTCATCATGATCTCCTTGAATCCAACGATCGATTGGGCTTCAGACTTGGGCCTACATAATTCCTTATTCAATGCAGTATGAATGTCTTCCAACATAGTCGTCGAGTTATTAGTGCAGTACTTAATGTACCATGTTAGTGCACATTCCTACAAAGTAGTAATCAAAATTGCTTTCTTCATCTGATCATCTATAATTCCTTGGGCTTCCCACACAACCTTCACAATGAACCAAAATTGGTCTGGGTGCTGATTCCCCAAGCCCTTGAAAACAATCAATTTTACTAAATTCACCATATTGAATGGTGGTGGAGGAGGTTGCAGCATGGGCGAAGGTGTATGAGGTGGAGGTGAAGATTGAGGTGGTGTGGTTTGATGTGGTATTTGCGGGAACCCTCGCCTTATTAATTGGATAGTGCTTTGTGGAGAAGCCTGTGCTACTTCTTCATCATCACTCAGGGGAGGCTCGATCAGTAGGCTATATTCAGGAACTGTTCCCTTTCTATCCCTGAATAGATTTCCACTTCACGTAGCTCAAAACATCAAGGTAATTGCATAACCTTCTTTTCACACAAAATCATCTTAATCCAAGTATTTAAAGACCTTAAATACTTACCTCAGAGTCCCTTGAAGAAGCGTCGCTCTGCTTCATTGTAGCTGACTGAGGTATCAACCGCGAATTCTATCACAAATCCTCCTATGATATGATCAATCCAGTGATCGACAATGCATACAATATTATCTTAAGAGACTTCCAATCTTTGCACTAACTCTGGGGTCCACACTATCGGACCATCAAGCCTCCATCTCCCTTGGTCATTTGCCAATTTATCAATCCACTCGTATAACTCGACTGAGAAGGAACATAAGAACATTTCATGTATATTTGTGTACATATATCTGTTTAACCATTGTTCTTTCGTCAATCACGGGTTCCTGTTCTCTTTCCCTGTGAATTCGTGAATCTTTCTATCCAACCAGTCTTCAATTTCCTTCTTAGTTGGGTTCCAGTGATGCGACATCACACATATCTTTATGAAGATCACAATCTTGGAAATGGAACCATTTGTTGGCTTAGGGGGTCCTAATCCAGGTTCAACATTAAGTAATCCAAACAAATCCCCACACTACTGGCCTTTTTGGCATTAATCTGTAGAGTGCGGACTAAACTCTCACCCGAAGTAGTATGGGGGGATGCTGGAACCAAGTTTCCACACCTAGAGATTAGTGTAATTTTTTTTTAAGCCCTAACTCTGCCTTTGTATAGATCCATAAGCCTTTTAGGGCTTATCAATATACTTCTCTTAATCACCCTTAGACCTTCACGAAGGTCTATGACTGTCTTTCGCAGACCTTAAACAGATGAATCAACTATTTACGCACTTCTAAGATTGCTTCTACTTCTGTATTTACCTAAATCAGCTTAATTATCTGATAATTCTAACATGCATTAAGATATTCTTCACATAAACAGATATTATGACCTGCGTTTGTATAACAATGTAAACATACAGATTTGCGCGTTAACTCAACATCAAATCATAAACCCATTATCCATCATAACATAAGCACATTCATTCATAACAAAAGTAAAAGGAAAAAGCACAAATATTTCCAGAGTAATCTCTTTATCAATGCTTCAGATCTTCTTATAGAATCAAACTACCTTGCACACTCAGCTGTAGGGGTCCATGCACTTAGCTGTGAACTCTACTCTAGGCCTCTGCGCACACAATTGTAGAGCCTCTGTTCTAGTCTAAGACTCTTTGCTCATCACTTCTACTGACCCATTGCATCAACTATGAACTTCACTTCCCTTAAACTCTCTAAGACTTTCCTTTTTATACAATCCCATGGTCTGCGGACCATGGGTAGATCTACTACAGTCGACAAAATTTACATAAACGAAGGGTAAAAAACCCTTTATGACACTTTACATCTACGCGCTCCATGACCACATCTTCCAGAGACTTTACTCTTTATATACAAAAACTTGAGCTTTCAGCCCCAAAACATGGGCTTTTGCACCAAAATTGACCTTAGGGGACCCTATCCCAACATAGTGACATGTTACCTCTCTTACCACATGCATTATACAATGCACCTTTCTTCTTTTGATATACATTTCAGATTTATATTATTTCTCTCACAAATCAATTACTCAACCCATACTCAAGCACATCTCGCTATGATTTGTGGCATTTAATGGTCTAAGGCACACAAAAATTAACCATGTTTTAGGAAGATTGATTATGTGCATGTATATAAAATGACCTATAAATTGGTCTATATGATGATGAAAAATAAATTGATGAATCTTTATGAATATGTTTGCACCAAATAAGGTGTTCAAGAACAAGTCTAAACCCTATAGATGCAAGACCACTATCTACAACCAAGGTTGAGGCCCCAAATCTCAAATCCGTAGAAAGTGATGGGTTATACCCCCATCACTCAATTAATCAATCACTCATTATCTCTCAAGCAAGAGAACTTATTATAACCTATTTGGTTTTTTGGAGAGGAATGAAAAGAGAAACCTCCTTGTGTTTTATTGCAATGCATATCTAAGAATCTTGCTATACTCATGCATTCATGATGAATTATGATGGACATGAACAACCAACCTTATTTATAAGTAGCAACCTTTCTTTCTGTAGTATGTACAAATTACAAGTAATAGACAAGAGAAATTCACTATTTTTTGACAAATGTTGTATTATACAGACTATGGTATAGGAACACTAAACTAGATGAAAGATTGTCTAGTCTCTACAATGATGTGGTGAGCTCCTTTCTAAATTATCAATAAGATAAATATTGTATTTTATTTACCAAAACACATTTTAATGAGGTCCAATTTGATAATTTAAATAATTGTGTTGTATTCATAAGCATGTGTGTTTGATTAAGTATTGTATTTTATGTTGTGATTTTTCTAGTTCACTTATAAACTAATGCAAAATATCTAACACATATTGAATGTGCAATCACACTCAAAAAACATGTAGAAATGAAAACTCTATAAAATTCTAATGACAAATGGAATTCACATAGAGAATACCCTATTGGAAGTTACAAACCAACCTTCATTTATTACCTTCACTTCTTGAATCCTCTAGCATGGATTATTCCTTCTTCAATGTGAAAGCTTGCTCTAATTTTGATCTATATGATGATGGCCTATCAATCTCATAAACATGGACACTTTCGTGGAATTAATTAAAAAATTGTTTTCTCTATCAAGTTAAGTTTAAGGCTTCTTTTCCAACAAGGATGAATGAGTGGCTCTATTTGGTCAAGACTAGTTGGCTTGGTTCACTACTTGTATTGCCAAGACCAAGGATTATTCAAGAAATGCAAGAACCCCATATTTATGGTCAATAACTAAAAAACTCTATTGCGTTAATTTAATCAATGCAGTCTAATTTTTAATGCATGATCATAGCACTTCACTCCATCACTCTTCTCCTCATTCACAATATAATTAATTGATGAAAAATTGCTTGGCATTGAATTTATGGCATTACTCAAACAATTGTTTTCCCAAAACATGTGTTTTTAGCTTGATATGATGTAACAGACTCATGATCTAAATTTCTAGGAAATAAACCACAATTTATGTAATTGAAGAGACCACTTGGAAACTTGGGTGATTTCTAATTTAGGGGCAATGTGTAGCCTTGAGGGAAAATTTCTTCATTTCATCTCACATATGTAAGTACATTGTCATGACCAAAATCATGATAAGAAAGGAAAACAAATCAAGCACCATAATCATATCCATCTACCATCGCTAAGGGCATCAAATAACATGAAAAAACTCTCTCGTCAATACACCCAAGCTCATCCAACAGCTATTCCAATCTATGAAATCTCATACAACCTAAGGGATACTAGGGTCTGTTATCTATAATGTGTTTATTGTCAGACATTTCAAGCCATGTGAGCCATTTCACTTGGAGTACTCCATTCCATTCTATTGTGGTCACCAACAACCCCCCTCTTTTGTTTGGTATTAGCAATAGCACCAAGCAAATAGGGGACCCTTAGTAAAAAATTCAAACAAACATCCCCATGAACATTTTTGTTTTGACTTAGAATTTTATCGCAGCAAAGCAAAGGAAACACTTCTTTTATGAGCATAACAAACCACGAAGAAGCGATGCTAAATTCATCGCATCGCATTTACCATAAGCGCTCTTAAATGAAAAGCTTAAGAAATCCCCGACGGCCGATGTGTGACGTCGCATATCACGGCAATCGCGTAGAGCAGAACACAATGACTAATATCTGCGATCTACGATTTGCGATCTTTGATCCACAATCCGCGATCTGTGATCTGCGATGATCCGATATTGCGATACCACAATACTATAACACAAATCTGCGATCTGCGATCTGCGATGAGCGCGAATTTTGCTCAGCACAACGTTCAAGGAAAGTTTTCCATCAATCAGAATTAAGCGCGCGCCTGTGAAAAGGAAATTGATGATTGTACGAATGGCTGCTTTTCGTTTTTCGAAGAGTCAGTTCACTTTGAATGTCATGATTGTACACACGCAAGATCTGAAGCTTTCATATCAATCTTTATTTACTCTTTTCCTTTACGCAAACTATAAAACAGGAGATAACATGGACCAATTTTTGCAGGAAACATCTAAGGAAAAGGGGAAAGCGTCGATGCTCGGAGAACACAAAAGAGACCTCTTAAGAAGCAGGAACCACATACAATAGGACTACAAATTCCAGAGTATCACTCAGCAGATGCTAACGACTGATAGGTCATCTGAAGCTCAAAATTAAAGGCGCACAAAAGCAGCATGATTACAAAGATACCTGAAGCTTACATGCTAGAAAAGCCCAAAATGAAGAACGAAGGCATTTTTCAATCCAGAGAATTGCTCAGAAAGTAAAGTCTTCTGACTCATCAAGTCGTTCGCAAAAGACAGAAACCGAAATAGCAAAAGCAAAACCAGTTTGAGGGAAATTTGGGTTATTACCAAGTATACACTCAGTCAACGGGAGATTCTCTAAAATATCTGTTAGTTTACCAAAAAAGTGGCGCCAACCCTTGTTACTTCTATTTTTATAGAACACACGAAAGGGGAAAGGCAACCAACCGATTCTTCTCAGATGAATGCTGCACACTTACAGCACTAAGGAGAAAATACAGAAATAGTTCAAAGTCAGATTTAATTTTAGAAATAATTTGCTTTATCAAAGGGACGGTCATTTGAAAACCGGATCCCAAATTTATGTAATTAAGTTAATTAGCTAGCAGTATTTAAACCCTTCTCAGGCATTTAGAGAAGGGTCCGGAGATTTGTCAAAAACTCGTCCTCAGAACATGCACTTTTGCACCCTCGAAGGTGGTTTTGATGAATGAATGGATCAAGGTTTATTAATGTTTGCGTTTGATATCTGCTACTGATGTTGCACTTCTGTACTCTTAGTAGATGTTAGAGCAAGGAGAGATAAATCATTGTTGCTTGAAGCTTATGAGTGGAACCAGTCATAAATGGTACTTTTATCTCTTGACTATTCATGCTTATGTTCTTTAAGTGATTTATAGTTTCAGTTGTTTATATGTCATTGTATGAATGTATGGGTTATCATTTGGCACTTTTGTACGGTGGAGTCATATTGTTTGTGTTTGACATATGAGTAACTTATTATGCGA
>APFE031530444.1:19471-29489 GCA_000404065.3 Pinus taeda | reverse complement strand
TTAATTAGTTAGCAGTATTTAAACCCTTCTCAGGCATTTAGAGAAGGGTCCGGAGATTTGTCAAAAAATCGTCCTCAGAACATGCACTTTTGCGCCCTTGGAGGTGGTTTTGATGAATGGATGGATCAAGGTTTATTAATGTTTGCATCTGATGTCTGCTACTGATGTTGCACTTCTGTACTCTTAGTAGATGTTAGAACAAGGAGAGATAAATCATTATTGCTTGAAGCTTATGAGTGGAACCATTCATAAATGGTACTTTTATCTCTTGACTATTCCTGCTTATGTTCTTTAAGTGATTTATAGTTTCAGTTGTTTATATGTCATTGTATGAGTGTATGAGTTATCATTTGGCACTTTTGTACGGTGGAGTCATATTGTTTATGCTTGACATATGAGTAACTTATTATGTGATATGCTGTTCATAACTGTTTTGTCTAACTTCTTATGTAAAATAGTTTATCTTTAATGATTTCTATTCTTATGATAGCTGGATGATCTTTATTACCAGTTATTGTTCGAAACCTTTTTAGATCGCATAATAGGAGATATATACCCCGGGTTAGTGTAGATTAGATGTGTTGATTCTCACTCGATTACAATAGCATAGAGTTAGTTTAAAGAGTCTAAATTAGATTAGCTTTAAATTCCTCTTAGATCAGCATAGTTCAAACTCTACACACACACACACAACTAAGGTCGGGAAACTGGTCCCGTTATCCCAGTGGACCGCTATAGCAAACGGATAAGGAGCTGCCAACCAAGGTCCGGACTGGGTGGGTATCCCCCTTGTTGTCGACCCGATTTTTGGGGCCTCAACACATTCACACATTTAGAGGCTTCCATTTCATAATTTTAGCCTTATCTTTATGAAGATGCTTTTCATAATGTCCATATCAAGACTAGTAGGTGGCATCAAATTAAAAGCTCTCCCTTTTGATTAAAAGATACGATTAAAGGAGTTGTTCATTAACCTTATGAATTTTAATGAGTTTTGGGGTTCTACAACCATTCAAACATTAATTCAAAGAGATAATTGCACATATAGAGAAAAATATCAAAATGTAGATATTTCTTCCAATGTACAACATAATTCATTTGTGTAGCAATGTAGGAAATATTAGCATTTCCTTCCATGAAAAAAGCACAAGAATTTATTGTTCCCAAATCAATACCAATCAAGTCACCACTAACTCCCTTTGAGCTACAGACATTATGAAGACAACTAGTTAATATTTAAATAGCTATCTAACTAAAGCACTTTTCTAACTAAAATGTTGGGTAGAGACGATTTTCATAGAAGGAAATTGAGTTCACATATCAAGAGATGTTAAATTTTGATCAGTTAAAACTTGAATGATCTAACTGCATTTCTCCATCTTTGGATCAATGGTGAATTAAGGTTTGAAGACTTGATACTCTGTGTGGCCTGTAATAAATCACATTGATGTATTCTTAAGCAAAGGTGATCTCATTTTAAAATAATTTAGACCACTCCATTCACTAAATTGTATGGTCCTTTTTTTATACAAAAATATCAATATCATTACAAGATGATTAGTATATTCCTAAATATTGGATTATAATCTAAGATAATATCAACAAGATCCATGTGCTGGCGATCTCCTTTTTTTTTTGTACAGGTGTTTTAATAAAAAACACTCAATATGAGAAAAAAACTCAAGTATAAGGAGAGGCTACTTTTCTTTCTTTTCTCTAGTATGGAGATATAAAAATACAAGGAAAGAGATACTCTTTGTAGATTTACCCGAGACCTGTGGCCTATAATGTTTCTATAGAATCTTACTCTCCTTTGTTCTTGTCTCCAACTTGTCGCTCCTAGTTTCCCTACTCAACTATGGAACAAATACATTGACATAGAATGGAAGCCCCACTCCTCATGTGACTTGGTATTTAACATAGCCCAATAGCCATCTAGGGGTAAGGTTTTGACTTTCTCAACCCTTAACTAGATTTCTAGTTTTGTACCTTTTAAAATATTCTTCAAAGCCTACACGTGACTAGGCTCCATATGCATCAATAATGATGGTTGACATGGAATCCTCTTGAACCATGGTGGTCAACATGGTAGATCAACTTGAGGGAGGCATAAATTTTGCATACAAGCTCCTATTAACATGGTTATTACGTTGTTGGAAAGGTCTATGAGTGTATATCAAGGTCAAGGGATCTAAGTTAAAGAAAATAAAGTTTTGACTAGAAAAAATGTTGTTTCATGTTTCAAAATGGCTTAAGAAGGTTTCAAACCCTAGTTTTCCAAACTCAAACCATCATTAAAATTACCTTAAAATCTTATTCCTCCATTATTTTCTATTTTGAAAGCGTGAAGATAAAACACAAATAATATAATGACCCAATCCAAATCATTTAACAATAAGATTCCAACAATAATTATATATTATCACCCCCCCTAATCTATAATATATATATATATATTTATATTTATATATATACATTTGCAAACTCCACACTCTCTTTTTCTCATTTTTCTTCTACCAACCCAATCTCTTCAACTTGGATTTCATTACCAAAAATAAATTCAAATTTTCTACAATTAAAATTAAGAGATTCAAATAGCTTTAGTTTTCCTAGTATTTCTACTAGACTAACAATATGCCCTTGATTCCATTCTTCACTCAAATACCATCCAAAAAAATTGTATTCAATAAATTTCCACTATATCTTTGTATCACTAATGAATGATTAAAAAACCGCAATGAATGAATTCCCATTGTTTCCGAAAGACTATAGTCACAAGGCTTAAATCCACTCTAAAGGTTGATAGAAATCCTTTTGAAACTCCTTAGGACCTTGCCATATGTTAGCCAATATTTTACTCTACATCTCTTATTGGCCACTCTGCCCCTCTACATAGTTGGAGACTTCACAACAATTTAGATCTGGCACTAATGCCCCACTAAATGGCTCCACTATTAAAGTCTAAAGCATAATTTCCCAAGCTCGAAAAAATTAATAGGGTAATTATTTATAAGAAAATAATTAATTTCATTTAGTAATTATTGATAGGGTAATTATTTATAAAGAAAATAATTCAAAATAACTGAAATTTATTATATCTCAATTAATGTTTGGAAACAATATATATAGACAATTATGTTAGGTCCCTATAATACTAGTGTATTACCTCATTTTTATTGTCAACCTAGCCCCCTTATTATTATTGTTGTGCCCATGTTGTCCCCATATTGTTATTAGTGTGCCCCATAGAAGCCTACTATTGTTATTGTTGTGCTCTTACATTATTATTGTTATGTTAGCTCTGATTATATTATGACCCCTTAGACTCCTATATATAGAAACGAGGTTTTTTCAATTGAATTATCCAAGAATTATTCATTTATGTAATGTATAAGAGGTTTCCCCTTTGAAAAGGGTAATTTTTAAGTTGATTTTCTATCTATTTGTGAGTTGGTCGCATAACATTTGGTATCTGAGCTTTGGATTCTAGGGATTCGCAGCTTCAAACAGGTCATCGTGGAATTTTAGTTATAACTTGTTTTATATGAAGCTTCAAAAGCCGAAATTGAAACCCTACGTAGACAAAATATTGATAAACCTTATGTACAAATTTAATATCTTGCCTCACTCTATTTTCGGAGATATGGTCCAAGAAGGTTAAGAATTTTGTAGGCTCCATAATTCCATCTCAAACAAGTGACCTTAGGAAAATCATCATAGCTTTCTCTCTGAGAATTGGATTTAAATTTTGTAAAATGTGACAGAAAGAGGATGGATTGTAGTTTGTTGGGTATCATTTTCAAGGTTTAAGTCGAAATAGTTGCATGTGGAACTCAATACATATTCTCTCTACTAAGCTAGTATATAATCAGGCCATCGTGGGATATTGAGCATAACTATTTATTGAATAATCCAATATCGATCAGACTTGTGGGGTTTGAAAGAGGACTCGGAGGGATACCACAGGACAAAATTTCAAACTTTGGCAGTCCAAAATTATAGCTTTACAACAGATTCAATACCCAAATGTGTATTTTAATTTTATTTTTAAATATGTGTATTTTTCTTAAAACTGCATAACTTTTGTTTGCAAAATCAATTTGACATGATTCAAAGGGAATAGTGAAGAATAGATATCATTGTTTGATTTTAAAATGACTCAAAGTAAGAAAATGGAAACACCTAGGAAGAAATCAGAAATATCTAGTATCATGCTTGAACAAGAAGAAGAAATGGAACATGATATATCAAAATTACGAGACCAAGTGCAACAATTTTCTCTCTCACAAAGAGTAACCAAAAATGAAATGGAAGCTAAGATGAATGGTTTGAAGAATAGCTTAAAATCATACATGGAATGTTTTAAAGCTAATATGGATGGCATGAAATCTAATATGAATGGTATAGAATCAAAAATGAAAGTCAACATCGAAGATTTGAAGAATGGTTTAAAAGAAAACATGGAAGGTTTGAAGGAAGGTTTGGCAAAGTTGCTAACGGTGAAAAGGTATTAGATGAAACTCATTATGAGAACAAAAGAAATGTTAATCATGATTTCATAGACTCTAACATTGGATTGAAGACCCACCATATTCCAAAGATCGATATGAGAAAGTTTGATGGCAAGGATCCAGTAACATGGATACTAGAAATGGAGAAATATTTTGATATTCATAATGTGCAACATTGATCCCGATTTAAATGGGAATGCAAAAAATTACAGATATAACCATAAACATAGAGATGCAGTGGAAATAATACTTCATTTCATTAATGTAAAATACTGAAATATGCTTACAAACATAATTGGAAATAAACCAGCTAGGGCAATGGTAGCCTATCTATGGGAAGAGATGTGGTGGCTACATGCCTCTGAAATATGTTACAATGAGGCTCGAAGGCCTATTTATTGTTGAGAAACAATGGAAAACCCTTCACATCCCAAAACCTAACCCTAGAAGATGAAACACCAAATTGTGGGCCCTGTTATGGGTAAGTTGGTACATCAACTTCCCGGGGTCGTAACTTTGGCATACGATCTCTGTTTGACGCGTACAATAGCTCGTTAGAAAGATCTATCCAAGCACTACAACTTTGGGAAGGAAAACATTGGTCCATGGACCCATATTGCCCCCAAAATTTACCAAAAAACGTCGTTTTGGGCCTCAAAATGGCTCTGGAAGTTCAGGACCCGAAAAAACTACTAAAAATAGTAAACTGTGCTACAATTTAGGAAACTGAAAAAACTAAAAGAGACAGTTATGGGGGTCCAAATGGGATAGGTGGGTGGCCACCAACATCCATCTAGATCATTCCTCCCCTCTTAGGAAGCAATGGTCCCCATTGCGTTGAGTTCCTCCCTGAGATGAGGAAGCTTCTGCTGAGCTAGGTCTCTGGTGAGTTGTTCTGCAATTTCTGATGTGTCCAAAAATGGTGGGAAGCATGGTCGATGATAGTCCACATTGAACACTCAATGCAAGCGAAAGAATGGAGGAATGTTGTGCTTCAAAGCATTGTTTCCCGTAGCCTTGGTACTGGTGTAAAGAGCATGTCGAAGTGGTCTGAGTTTCTGATGGGTTCTGGTAAGGCATTCTCTCTACAGATGTAACCAAACTTTGTTGCCCACCTGAAACTTGTGTGGTACCCCTGTGGGTGAGGAGAACTTGTTTATGTGTTTTTTCATGACCGTATCCCTTTGTTGTTGCTGCTATGTGGAGGAACTCTTCGCGGGGGTCATGGATGTAGCAATGATCTTCCCTTTACTTTGCGAGCGAACCAAACAGAAAATGAATTTCCTAGTTTGGTAGATGAGCTTTCTGCCTTTCTTGGCAGTGATCAAAGAGGTGGTGGTAGGTGGGGCTACCTTCGGTATCCTGTATAATGAATTATACAAAGAAATAATGACAGCACGAGACCTTGACTCATACACAGCATGTCGCCTCCACAAGTATGGATAACCTAATAGTACATCACAAACATCCACAGGTGTAACATCACACAATATCTCATCTGTGAAGGGCTTGATGTTGTAGGGAAGGTGGCACTACTGGCGAACTTTGAGATCTCGTCCTTCGTGAAGCCACCTGACACTGTATGGTTGTGGGTGTGGTGTAGTCAGTAGGCACAACCGCTTCACGACCTCTAATGAAATGAGGTTATTTTGGCTGCCACTGTCGACAATGAATTGCAGCGGCAAACCCTTCACCCACATCTGTGAGTGGAAAAGACGTTCCCCCTCCTCTGTATCTTTGGATTCATTCTTCTGGATCTTAGCGGTGGCAATACTGGCACTGGGATCCAAATCAATGATCTACTTCCCTTTTCCATTCCCCTTGTCAGGTTCTGGCTCAAGGTTGGAACATGCATCTGATTCGGAAGCCTTCAACTCGGCCACCAAGGACTTCTTGGTCTAACACTCACTTGTGTTATGAGTGGGACTCTTTTGGAACTCACACCACTTTCCTGTGTCCTTCTTCAGCTTCGTGGTGTTGTTCTTTTCTTGCGGCTTCGACAAGTTGCCTTGGGTCACCCCACCTTGGCTTTGTCCTTTGGGCTTCGGATTTGTAGATCCAAAGTCTCGCTTCTCCTATTTAAACTTTTTCTTGATTTTGATAGCGTATCGGTATGCTGTGCTGAGTGAGGAGATGTTCAAGAACTCCATCTCTTCCTGGATGTATCTGTGTAGGCAGCCATGGTATTTGAGTACTAGATGCAACTCAGAACCTTTGGTACCCAAATGTGTGAGAAGGGTATGAAAAATATTTGTGAACTCTGGCACATCTTGGTCTCGTCCTTGCCACAGTGTGGTCCATTTGATGTATTTTTCCTCATAACATTTGACAGGGTAGTATTTCTCCTTCATGGCATCCCGGAATGAACCCCAAGTGGATGCAGCTGAAAATAGTGTGCCTATACTTTCATTCTTCTGCTCGCAGTAGGTTTCCCACTAGCCCTTCACGTGGGGGGCTGCTTTGAGAAGAACGAAGACAATCTTTTCCCGACTCAAAAATTCATGAATAGAAAAATACCCTTCTAGCAGATTTAACCATTTATCTACATCATCCATGTCTATTTGACCCTCAAATATGGGGATTTCAAAATTAACTTGTACCTTAAACGATGTGGTGTTTCCAGAGTAGCTATTGGAAGCCGATGTGTCACCTTTGGGTAGCCATTGAAGGATCTGCACAAAGTTGTCCATCATCGCGTTCTTTTGTCGCTTGAGGGATTCTTTGAGCAAGACTTTGATAGGATCTCCTACTCCCTCATCTTTCTTTTCATCCGCCATGGGAGGCCATCGAGATTTTTGAGGCAGGTCTTGCAAAGGTTCGACCAGTTAAAGCCCTAACTCCTTATATCCCGACCTCGTTGGGGACATACAAAGAAAAACAGAGAAAAAGCAGACTGCTTTGATACCATTGATCCATATTTAAATAGGAACGCAATGAATTACAGAGATAACCATAAACATAGAGATGCAGTGGAAATAATACTTCATTTCATTAATGTAAAATATTGAAATCTGCTTACAAATAGAATTGGAAATAAACCAGCTAGGGCAATGGTAGCTTATCTCTTAGAAGAGATGTGGCTGCTACATGCCTCTAAATTGTGTTACAATGAGGCTCGAAGGCTTATTTATTGTTGAGAAACAATGGAAAACCCTTCACATCCCAAAACCTAACCCTAGAAGATGAAACGCCAAATTATGGGCCCCATTATGGGTAGGTTGGTACATCAACTTCCCGGGGTCGTAAATTTGGCATACGATATCCATTTGACGCGTACAATAGCTCGTTAGAAAGATCTATCCAAGCACTACAACTCTGGGAAGGGCAACATCGGTCCATGGACCCATGTTGCCCCCATATTTCCCAAAAAAACATCGTTTAGGGCCTCAAAATAGCTCTGGAAGTTCAGGACCCGAAAAACTGTTAAAAATAGTAAAATGTGCTACAATTTAGGAAACTGAAAAAACTGAAAGAGATAGTTGTGGGGGTCCAAATGGGATATGTGGGTGGCCACCAACATCCACCTAGATCAAACACACACAAAAGGTATGCATTGCAACTTTATATTTAGAACCCAATTAGTTTGTATAGTATTGATTCCTTTGTTCTCATAAACCACTTGTCACTTGGTCAATTTATATGGAGGAAATGATATCACATTATGAGGATACAAAGAGCAACACCTTCTTTATCCAATTAATAAATCTCAAACAAAAGGGTTCAACAACAAAGCACATTCAGGACTTCCAAAAATTGAATATAAGGGTAAATGATATTCCAGAGGAGCATAGGATTTATGTGTTCATAGGGACTTTAAAGGATAACATCCATCATGAGGTTCACCTTTGGTAACTTCATTCATTCGAGAAGGAATTTAGGTTGGAAATAAAAATTGAAAGCAAAATTATGGCAACAAGGAAGCCTACCGCTCACAATTATAAAGATGAAAGTGTTGCTGCCCCTAGCCTTCCAAAACATACAAGGTTGACACCACAATAATTGGTAAAAAAAAAAAAAAAAAAAAGGGCTTTGTTATAGTTGTGATAGCAAATACACTAAAGGTCATAAGTGTTCTTAGAAGAAATTATTTTACATAGATTTTTAAGAGGAGGAAGAAAAGGAACAAGAAACCTCAAAAGAGGACGATATACACCAGAAACCAACCCCAGAGAAAGAAGAAATGAATCCGACCATATATTGTAATGCATTGGCCAGAATTACCACTCCTCAAACTCTCAATATAGAAACACATATCAAGAAGAAAAGGTAATAGTGTTGAATTATTCGAGTAGTACCCATAATTTTATTCATTGTAAGATAGCCAAGGAATTGAAAATGTTCCTATATCCAACACTAGAGCGTCAAATAATGGTTGCAAATGGAGGAACCATAAATTTCTCTGTAATTGACATAATATCAAGCTATGCATGGGAGAATATGTATTGAATATTCCAATGTTTTCCATTCCAATGGGTGGTGTTGGTGTTGTACTAGGAGTCCAATGGTTACAATATTTGGGTACAATAGCTTATAATTTTTCAAGAACTTTTCTTGAAAATTTTTTGGGAAGGAAAAGAAGTTGAATTAAGGAGTATCGCAGGGAAACCAAGAAAGATAATTAGCTCTAATGGCATGACAAATCTTCTAAAGAAAGAAAAACGAGGCGTAATTGCACAAGTATCTTCATTAGAGTTTCCCACAGCGAAATCATCTATTTATCTAGATCTCCAAAAAGACTTGGACAATCATTCCAAGATATTTGAGACTCCCAAAGGCCTCCCACCTATTTCTAATCATGATCATGTTATTCATTTGATTCCAGGAAGTGTTGCTCCAAACATCAGGCCTTATAGATATCCTTATCCCCAAAAGAGTGAAATTGAACATATGGTTGCATAAATGTTAGAGGTTGGTATAATTCAACCTAGTCGAAGCTCTTTCTCTGATCTAGTAATATCAATGCACAAGAACGATGGATCATAACGCATGTGTCCATATTATAGGGAGATCAACAAGCTCACTATTAAAGATAAATTTCCCATTCCTGTCATTGATGAATTATTGGATGAATTACATGGAGAAATTTACTTCACCAAGTTGGATCTTCCTTGAAGATATCATCAAATTAGATGAAGACAAAAGACATTCCGAAAACAACATTTAGAACTCATGAGAGTCATTATGAATTTTTAGTCATGCCTTTTGGCCTTACCAATGCACCTTCTACATTTCACGGTTTGATGAATTCCATTTTCAAACCCTTCCTTAGAAAATTTGTGTTAGTATTTTTTGATGATATACTAATCTACAACAAGTCTTGGGAGGATCATGTTGAACATGTTGACAAGGTGCTAGAACTATTGGAGGAGAAACAATTATATGCAAAAAGCTCCAAATTTTTCTTTGGAGTATAAGAGGTGGAATATCTTGGTCATATTGTATCTCATGAAGGTGTTAAGGTGGACCCTAGCAAAATTAAAGCCATTAAGGAATGGAAAATCCCCACA
>APFE031530435.1:0-15384 GCA_000404065.3 Pinus taeda | reverse complement strand
TCCTGGCTTTACGCAGCTCATGGTTGCCTCTACGTAGCACCCAGCTGCCTCTGTGTCAACCTCTCTGGGCTTTGCGCTGTCTCTGGTACCTACTCTGCCTCTCTGCTATGTATTCGCTGCCCCTCACTGTTGATCACTGATTCTATCTCTCTTAGCAAACCCCGCTCTAGAGAATAAAATAATGGTGTATTCCCCAACCGACCCTCAAGCCTCCTCTTATACTTTTCTCGTTGGTCCATCAATGGCTGAGATTAAATCTCTAATCAACGGCTAAGATTAGATTTGGCTTGATCCATGACTTTTGGAACATTCTAACCCAGTTCTATATTAATACTCATTAATATTTTATTTTCCTAAGTTTAGACTTAGGAACTCCATTAAAAATATTAATTATTATAATATCTCCCAAACCGGTTAGAATCTGCCCAAACCATTTCTGGGTCTTGGAGATCTCATGAACTTTAGCCTCTCCACCAATTTTCATGGCTAGAGCACATCTGATGCTACCCCAAATCAACACTCCCTCTTAGCGAGGACTGTGCTCTAGCAATACTCCACATTGAGCGTCACCGTGATTATCCAACGTCGGTCCCTGTGCTGATGCTAGGCCTCCCTGCTCAACATCCTTTGCACTGCTACATCCTGTACTGCTTCCCATGGCCCCGCCACTGCCACTGCTGTATCTGTACGACAACTCCCTCTGGATCCGTGCTGTTGCTGGTCCATCCTCCCAGCACTACATCTGCACTGCATCCCCTCTCATCATGCTGGCCATAGCACTTCCAGTGCTAATGGCTGCACTGCAACTGAGTTATTGAGAAGTAAGTAACTGATCCACCCAACTTTGACATCCCTGTTAGGCTAGAGACACTCCCGATGCTGAAGCTCCCTCTACCGCTAACAAGTGCTCCCTCTACTGACCTTTGCGTTGCCGCAACAACTCCTTGCATTTCACACCATTGCACACCTCTCTATGCCATCTTGCACTGGTGCAAAACTCCCGTGCCTCTCGCACTATTGCAGCCTGCTAGCCTCGCACTGTTGCAGCCTGCTAGCCTTGCACTGTCTCGGAACTTCTGCATTGCAGCACTCTCTGCCGCTCCATCTGCATCCGTCTCTACCGACATCTGTCAGTCCTGCTACTCCTCTTCGGGGCTCCCGTAGCAAGGTGTAATCCAAGAGGTTGGGTACCTCAAGGATCCTACCCATTATTTCCTGTAGTCTGTCTGACTATAGCTCGATGTCTCCCCACTTCTTCTCAAGTGGCACATGAGCACTCATGGCGCAGTCGTCTTCATCCTCGACTTCTTTCTCCACCCTCGCTGGCACTGCCTTGGTCTCAGAAGCCTCTCCCTTACTCTTCTTCCTAGGACACTGGTTCGCAAAATGACCAGTTCCCCACAATGGAAGCATTTGATCTTGGAGAGGTCCTTCTTCTTTCTCTTCTCTTGCTTTTCTACAGATGCCAGAGCTGCATCCTCTTCTTCCTCCTTGATTCTGACCCCTTTTCCGCTACTCCTTGTCTTGGTCACCCTTTTGATCTCTTCTTGACGAAGAGCCGCCCACAGTTCCTCCCAATCTGGAAGGCTCGACCTGCCCAATATGCTTTGGACAAATACCTCCCAATCCTCTGAGACTACGTTCAATGCGGTCCTCACCATCAATTCCTGATCCGGCGTGGCCCCTATGGAAGTTAGCTGGTCATGGATCTCCTTCAATCGACCAAGGAAGACATCTATCTGCTCTCCCTTCTGCATCTGGTATGACTGCAGTTGATTTTCAAGTAACATCTTCTTTTGCACGAAAGTATGCTGGTACAATTTCTTTAGGGCATCCCACATCTCATTTGCTGTGTCCTTCTTGGCAATATGCGGCACCGCATGATCCTTGACCCCATCAAGGATGATGCACTTCGCCCTGGCCATTGCCTCCTCCTACTCATTTTCAGCTGGGTCAACTGGGATTGCTATTGTTTTCAAGGCGAAGTCCTTGATGCGATATCTGTCTAGAATGGACAAGATCTTGGCCTTCCAAACCATGAAGTTAGATGCTCCGTCCAACCTATTCTGATCTCTCAGTCCATTACGACCATTATGCTGCTCTTCTTCCGACTCCTCTCAGTGTCTCTACTTCCCTTCTGGAAGTCCTTTGTTCGACTCCTGCTGACTCTCTCAACTTCCCGTTTGGAAGTTCTCAGTTTAACTCCCTCTGAGTCTGATTTCCCTTCTGGAAATCCCTCCTCCTTAGTCTTGTCCTGTTAGGTACTGTTTTGACCACAATACCCCACCAACTTCGCTCCACAAATTACCCGCAACCTCCTATATTCCAGCAACTGAAGGATTGAGCCACTTGGCTCTGCGTAATCCCGACATCGGCTGTTAAATTGGCAACTAGGGCCAAACTCCATGTGGGTCATCTTATTTATGGCAGTTGATATTTTTATTGGATCCCTCTCATCGAGAGGTGTAGGATTGATCTAAAGATCATCCGATTCTGATAAGTATTTATGAAGTTATGAATTTATTTATGTTATGGACAAATTGTTAAGTCGGCCAACATCTTATGTAGGCTCGAAAGCCCAACCGATGTGTCTATTCGACCTCTACGCTTTAGTATAAATTGGCAAGGACTTGAAGTCATTTGAACACATTCTTGAGGTGATCTCATCTCCATGTCTTGGGTTTTTGGAGAAGGAGAGACACAAAAAGAATACGCTGGCCTAGTTTGTTGATGCCCTAATCCAACGCAGTTTTTGGAGACCTTATACGCTATACGCTGTACATGGATTACACGTACTTCATGAAGACACAACGTAATGCCCTAATCTGCTACTCTAAGTCGCAGTCAAAGGTGGAAGATGAGCAGCAGTAAGCCGCAACAAAACACAGTCAATAAAGAGGCCTTTATACGCTGTTCATGGAGACAGTGATACGTTATACGTAGATATGGAAACACCTTAAAAGCTGCTGTAGCCATAGTGAGGAATGCTAAGGGCCGCAGTCATGATAATCTATAGTTAAGTCATGAGGAAGCCGCAGGCATTTTTGGTGAAGGTCTTGACTGCACTTCGTGGGTTTTTGGTACAGTCAAGCTAGATCTTGGTTGAAGAATGCAGAAGGAACTTTGGATGAGTATGAGAGCAGAGATCCGCACTGCTGGAAGGCGTAATACAGATTTCGGATGGACACAAGATATCCGTGTTTCGGATGGACACAAGATATTCGTGATAAGGTGCAGGCGTAGCATTAAAGTAAGATCAAAGTCTCAAAAGGAGCAGTATGTCTTGGCATTTAAATGATATACCTATCTCAGATGGATGAAGCATTATAGACTTCGGATAACGACATTCTCGGCATAGTCACAATTCTGGTGAGAACAATCCCGATGGATCTATCTCACTGTAGTCAAGGTATATGTATATCCTCATTGTAGATATCACAATAATCCTAGAGGCACGATCTCAGTCTCGGCATATGTATGTTATATATATTCATGTTGTAAAGAGGTCAGAAAGGACAATGTATGAATTCGGATTACTTTAGATGACTACATGATTGTGTAGTTTGAGACTGTGTGGAGGATTCTGGAACTATAGCCTAGCTGCTTTGCTAGGTTGCAAGCCATAGCAAGTAGCTAAGGCTGATACGCATATGGCTGTATAATGAAGCAACAGAAGGATAGTGTTGCAGCATGATGAAGCAACGAGAAGTTATAACAACAGCATGATGGGCACATTAGCAACGGCAGCATGATGATGAGAGCATGAGCAGCTCAGTCATCAAGGTTCAACACACTGTGATGGTACAACAAGGTGCTACACGGCGAGGTGCAACAAATGATCAAGAGGCAACTCTATGATAGGTGAAGGAGTCACCTTAGAGAAACAGTTGAAGCAATATGTCTTCAACTGATCTCATGCAGATATCAAAAGTCAAAGTATTGACTTCTATTGTAAATGTATTATCTCTCTCACTTTCTTTGCTGAACTTTGAAGAACATAAAAGAAGAATTGATCAAGGGTTTCCCCACATTGTGGGGTTTGTCCCTGGCTAACGCCACATCCTGTGTCCTCTTGTCTTGGCTTGTCTTTTGCGATTTATATTTATGTTCTATCTGCAATTTACTTTAATGCTGATGTGATTGCTAATCTGGAAAATTGAGATAAATTGCTCTAGCATAGAACATACCTAAAATTAACATCGGCAAATCAACTCTCCTAGCCAACTGCGTCAACCCTCCTGGCCTTTGCGTGAGCCTGATTCTGCCTTCCTTAGCCTCTGCACTGCCTTTCTCTAGCCTAGAATGATGACACAGTCTCTCTGCGCCACTCCTTCCTCTGTCACCTTCTGCTTGGATCAACTCTGTCACTCGGGACAACTGAATCTGCTGCTACTGCTCTGCTAGCTGATGCCTTCAGTTATCTTGTGATCTGCAATCACGCTTTGATACCATGTTGGAATTTCTAAGTTTAACCCTTTAGAAATTCTTCCTGTACTCTCTGGTTTATTTCTTTCTACTTGTTTAATTACTTAACAAGTTATTTACCATGTAAATACTGAAAATAAACACAAGTACAATATCAACATCTACAGATCATTAACTGAAAGAAAACAAGCACACAAGTGACACCATTATTTTTGGACCAATGTCCCCGGAAAAACCCAATGCGGGAAAACTGATGCATCTATTCAGAGGGTTTTATTAATATGTAGTTTTCAGAATACAACTAGGGTGCCAGAAATGGCTCACCCAACAGAGAATGCCCTCGACAGTAGTACCTCTCCTCGAAGATAGATATTCCGGCTAAATAATCACCGGATGAACGATCCCACAACAACAATTGTAGTTCTCACTGCTCTATGTCACTTTGATAGGGACTGCATCACCCTACCTGGCTCACGAGCACCCAGTCTGTCCCACGAAATCCTTCCAGAGCTGCCTCTTGGCACTGCGTCAGCTCTGCTAGCCTCTGGGTCAGCTTCTGGAGCTTCTGCGTTAGCCCCTGGACCCTTTGCGTCTCGCACGCTGGCCTCTCCTACCTTTGCGTACCACCCAACTACCTCTGCGTAGCACCCAGTTGCCTCTGCGTCAACTTTTGTGGGCTCTGTGTTGTCTCTCTGGTACCAACTCTGCGTCTCCGCTATGTATTCACTGCCCCTCACTGTTGATCACTGATTCTAGCTCTCTTAGCAAACCCCGCTCTAGAGAATAGAATCACTGATCACTTTGGTGTATTCTCTAACTGGCCCTCAAGCCTCCTCTTATACTTTTCTCGTTGGTCCATCAACGACCGAGATTAAATCTCTAATCAACGACGAAGATTAGATTTGGTTTGATCCACGACTTTTGGGACATTCTAACCCAGTTTTATATTAATACTCGTTAATATCTTACTTTTCCTAAGTTTAAATTTAGGAACTCCATTAAAAATATTAATTATTTCAATATCTCCCAAACTGGTTAGAATCTGCCCAAACCATTTCTAGGTCTTGGAGATCTCATGTGCTTTAGCCTCTCCACCAATTTTCATGGCTAGAGCACATCCAATGCTATCCCAAATCTATAACCACCAGAGCGGTTGGGTGGCTATGTGGCAAGTGTTGTGGAGACCGAGCCAACTAGCTATGAGGAGGCTGCGAATCAGGAGATCTGGAGGGATGCCATGGTGGAGGAGTATGCTTCCATCATGAAGAATGATGTTTGGGAGATAGTGCCAAGACTTGAGGGGAAGTCAGTGGTGACTTTTAGATGGCTTTACAAGATCAAACATGTTGCGAATGGCAACGTGGAGAAGTTCAAAGCTCGATTTGTGGCATGAGGGTTATCACAGTTAGAGGGAGTTGATTATGAGGAGACCTTCACACCAGTGGCTCGATATACCTCGATCAAAGCAGTGATCTCCATTTCATAAAGATGGCTTGGAAGATTTGCCAGATGGATGTGAAGACCACCTTTCTCAATGGGGTCATATAGGAGGATGTTTACATTGAGCAGACATAGGGATTTGAGGTGCATGGTGTTAATTTGGCAACTCAGAGACAAATTCCCTCGTTTGAGAAGCATTCCTCATCCGGAGGAGACCCTACTAGCCCTTGCAAGAATTTAATTTGGACATGAAAAGATATTATTTTTATTATGGAACAACATCTTCACAAAAAGTATAGATTGACCTAAAGGACAAATGGGTCCTCCTCCACCACATATAAATAGACCACATGTCACATCACTTTGGAGCATCATCACACATTCATATCTTCTCTTCTATGGTTTTGTTGTAGCGGCTACAACCACCTTCCAAAATTTTGCCTATGCTTCGATTTTGGATCCTTCCTTCTAAACCACAACAACTCATCTTGCAATGATCCAGGTACCTATGCTTCGACTGAGTCTTATTCTTTTCATATTGGCTTGTGTTTGTTCACTTAGCTCATTTTCTAACCCACCAGCCTATCTCCTGACTTGGTCCCTTGACAGTTCCGGGTTGCCGCAAAGAACTGCGCAATTCTTGAGGGCAATTGGCCTTGCTTCTAGGAATTGCGCTGTCCTAACTGCGAGTGAGGCTTGAGCTCTGAAAATGTGCAGCACTGAATGGCAACCAACCTTGAGTTGGGAAATTACACAGACAGGAGAGGCAGCCCAGAGGCCATTGAGCTCAGAAATTGTGTAGACCTCATTGTGCTCAGAAACTGCGCAGTGCATGAGCTTGAGAGTTGTCCAGTCCCTTCCTAGAACTGCGCAATCATTCTGGGCAATGCATGGCAATTTTCCCGACAAAGGAAAAAAGCAAGAAAGGGCAAAAAGCATCCCTAGGAAGTAGGGATCTATTATTAGTTTCCCCAAGGTGGCACATTGCTATCTTTAGAAGTTTCTGCCAAGTGTAGCTTTTGCCTTGATCTCAAGCATGCGCATCATAAATTCCAATTTGCTCAATTCTATGTAACAGATGCCTATAGAGCTCATTTGTACATTCAATCATCAAGCGCTAGCATTCCCGAGTAGATCAAGGAACCTTCGGAGCATTGTTGTCGCTTTTCTGGGCGAATTTTGCTTTTCTATTCTTTTGCTGTTTTTTCTGTCGCTTTTGGTTGTTTAGCTTGTGTGAGTGTTGTTTCACTTGTTTCTTTGCACGACCATTGGTGTTTTAGCTTGTAGAAGTGTGTTGTTTCAAGTTATAGATTGCCTTTCCCAAGTGTCACATGAGTTTTCCCCTTTTTTGCACCAACGGTCGCCGTTGCGGCAACTCTTTCCACATGCTTCATTTTCCTTTAGTTTAATCAATTCTTGCACTTGTTTCACATGCATGCATCAACACTTAGTCAGATCTGCTTGTTTTTCACACTCCCGTTGGGCAAATCTGGTTCCCCTTTTGCTCGGATCTCACTGTGCACAACTAGCTCTATGCAATCAGGAGACTCAAGCCTTTGGCTTGGCTTCTGGAATTGCGTAGAGCCTAGCTTGGGCTGGCTCCAACTGCGCGTTTTGCAGTTCCAAGAGCCAGTCTCCCAATTTGGCCACTAAGACTGCACAAATGCGCCGTCTCTCCCGGCCTTGGCCCTGATTGAACTGTGTGCATTGCGCAGTTTCAGTCATCAAGCTTCCCCACTAACTGCTAGGACTGCGGAGTGCGCAGTTCTCACTGTCAGCCAGTGACCCCTGTCAGTCAAAATTGCGCATTCCTTCCCATCATGAGCCCGACTTGTTGCTTGATCTTGTCTTGAAGTTGTTTTTCTTTTTAGTTGACATTTGCTTGCTATGAGTGTCCTCTCTGTCCCACAGGTACAATAGTTGGTGAGCATCTCTCCAGCAGTCACAGTTAACATGGCATCCAAGAGAGCTACATCAAAGGAAACCGTCGAGAGCAGTACTGGGGAAGATTAATCGATGTATCAGTTTATGCAGATACTCAGCTATTTATTGAGAAGGGAACAACACTAACATGGCAACAAATCAAAGACATCTTTGCACAACAACAACAATAGCAAAAGGCAACAATCCAGTGCAGGAGAAGGGAAAGAGGAAGATTGTTGACAATCAAGAGGGAGAGCAAAGTTGCAAGATGAAGGCAGATCCTATCCCGGAGAAGGCAACCTTGGTAGCGGAAGAAAAGAGGGAGCAACGGATGAAGAGAGTAGAGCAAAGGAAGAGAGAAAAATAGAGGCTGTAGGAAGTAGAATTGAAGTTGCAGGAGATAGAGAAGACGCTGAAGGAGGAACAAGAGTTGAGGAGGAGGGAAAGAGAAGAGAAGTAGAAGCAGGAAGAAGAACAAAGGCAAGGCGCAATGACAGAGGAAATAACGACAATATAGGTTGATGAGCCGAAACAACCAACAACTGAGGAAGAGGGTGAACAAATGCCGGATCGGGAGCTTGCTCAGCAGATTGAGCAATTGATTGAAGTGACAGACATGGAGTTGGAACAAAAGCCACAAAATGAAGATACTGACCTGATGTTGAGAGCACCATAGGTCATCACTCAGTCTCCACCACCTCTAGTGTCAGAACCAACCCTGATCGAGCAAGGAGATGGTGTTCTCCTTGATGATGATCTGGTCATGAATGTGTACAATCTATCATTCGATGAGTTGTAGAAGAAGATTGTATAGGCGCGGAGGAAGCACTTTCCGGATGATCACGCATCACCTGCGTTCATCAAGGAAAGGGTTATAGTGTTAGACACCAAGAAGCGTCCAACTACCATTGCCCAAGCCAACTTGGCCTATTTAAGAGCAACAAGCTCAAATGTTTAGTACCTATTGGCTGATAATGAACAACTGGCAAAGAACTTGCAAGCTACTAAGCAAGAGGTAGAACAACTCCGAGCATCAGCGCAGAATGCAGTTTCCTCATTGGGGGAAATGAGGACAACAATACTTGTTGAAGTTTCAACACTTGGTGATACCATGTGGAAGCTCTATGATGGATTTGTCACTGTGCATAAAGCAGTTGTCCGTGTGCATGGCCTATAATAGCGGAGCAAAGAGTTTGTTCAAACTCTCAAGAACATACACGCTGCCATTGCCCATGTACAGGAGTGGACAATGCGGTACAAAGGGGCCCTGCTTGACTTAGCAGAGAAGATTAAGCCACAGGTAGAGCTGGAGAAAGCAAAGGTCTGAATGTTGATCCATAACTACGAGGAGCTCACCCCATTCATCGACAACATACAAGTCTCATACGTGCGGTTGTACAATAGTTTGGATGTCATGGTGAGAAAGCATAGGATCCCATCAATCGGTTCCCTCACCGATGTTAAACCCAAGAAACAAGTCTGGCTAGAGATCGATGAGTACATGAAGCAACTAAGACGAGAGGCCACAGGGGAAACTTGGAGTTGAATGCACACAACATGCAAAAGTACATCGACGGTCCTGTCAAGGTCAACACCATGCTGCTCATGCTTTAGAATGAGTTGGATACTGGTTCCAAGACCATATACCGAGATGCCATGGAGGCAAGAGTCCGCTTCCAGAAAGACACCATCAAACAATTTGGGGACACGATTACACAGTACCAAGCTTGGCACCGATACGTGACCGAGAAGCATCAAGTGGATGTTGCTAAGTTGGACTTTCCCCAAACTCCAGAGTCACAGTGTTGTGCCTTGTTAGGCTGTCTCTAGCCTATTTTGTTTTATATGGGTACATGTGGAAAATGTATTATTATTTGTAAATGTGTATTAAGTGAAATTCCAAGTGTCAATATTGTTATATGAAAAGTCATCATGTAATGTAATGTGTCATTTTGTGAAGAAGCTGAAGAGTCATGAGGGAAGTCAAAGAGTCACAAAGGGGAATGTCAGGGGTCAACCCACCCTTTGTCGTAAATAGAACCTCATAATTCATAGAACGGGGTTTTGGGAGCCAAGCTTTTGGCTAGGCTTAGGCTTAGAGAAGGCCTGGGGGTATTGTGAAGAGCCTTGGCTTCTCCATAGTGTAGAGTTAGTATACTACTTTGGAGGAGCAGGTGTTCTTGACTGTAGTGTTCCATTATTGGGGCTAGTGGCCTTTAATGGTGTACGTATGGATGAAACTTTCACTTATAATAATAATATCAATGCCAACACGCTTTCATGCATATGTTGTAAATGTAGTTGGACTATTTTGGTTGCATTGGCAATGTATGTTATTTAACTTAAGCATATGCTTATGAACTACTTTGTATGCATTTGTATGAATCTGGTTGAATGCGTGTTGTTGGATTAACTCACCACTTTAATTTGTGGACTATTCTGCATTTTAGCTTGTGATGTCATTTTGCTCGTGTGTTCCTTTCAAGTTGTGTACTATTAGAGGCTTCTACGGGTCACACTTCCTTTTCCCCTCTGTGTGTTAGAACCTTCATGCATCACACTTGACTCTCCGCAGGGTCACACTTTCTCTCACCCAAAGTTCTCATACTTTCCTCTTCACACTACTGTGGTGAAGGCATTACACTACCACACATTGTTGGGACTCCTACTCCAAATAGTGTGAGGTCTAGTTTGTTGAAAAGTGTAACTAGGTTAGGTCTTCATGATGACATGCAATTGTGATTTTTGTAAATGATGAAAAGAAGAAAAATAAAATTATTATAATGCTTGGTTCATGGGTTTCATGAGCAAGAAATTTTATTTTTAGATGGCTTCCATTGAGAGCCTTTAGGATTTGTCATTAAGAGTTAATGTCATGAATGAAGAACCCTTCTTGGGCATTTTACAAATGTATGAGTCTGTAGAATTGTCTAGAAGCCCTTCAAAGACAAGCACAAGTTCTCCTCTTCAAGTCGGCCTCAAGATGAAGTAGAAAAGTCATGTCGGCTTCACCTAATGGAGACACAACTGTTCGAATACATATGTCGACTCATTTATGGCACAACCACTATATATAGGTGTGTAGGGTATTCACATTTACATAGTCAAGTAATTCGGATCTCTCTGAAATTTCGGGTGACTAAGTATAGTGACAAGTTCAGATACCTCTGTAATTCAGACAGGAGATTGATGTGATGCATTTAGATCTCAGAGAAGTACAGTTTGGTGTCATAACAGAGAAACACATTTTCAGACAAGGGTATAGAAGCTACAGTTCGGTATGGAGACCACAGTTCGGTAGAAGCTACAGTGCAGTGCTAATTCTGTGCTATGATTCGGTTCTGCTTTCTTACAATCTTGGTGCCACCTTAGTTCGTTGATATCACAGTTTGGTGACTATCTTAGTGTGTTCAGATAGGAGATCTCAGTCTATCCACAATTTGTTTTGGAGCTATCACCGAACTTTGTTTTGGTGCCTCCACATTGAGAAAGGCTCGTTACTACCACAATATGAAGGAATTGATAAGGACTCAATGGTATCACAGAAATAAGATCTCTGTGACATATCAATGACAAGGTCTCGGTGGTAACTATGTCTAGGTGCTAAGAAGATCGAAGCAGAAGAGGAGTCAAGAAGAAGAAAAGAGCAGAAGATACTCAAGAGAACTAGTGTCTTGGTCTTGGAGTGGCTAATAGGTCAAGGGTCTTGGACTTGGTATTCGTCAATTGGAATCTCTATAAGAAGAATTTGTGCGGGTTTTCCTCTCAAAGAGTGAGAGGTTTTGGCCTTGGCTCATAGCCTACATTCTGTGTCTCTTGTCTATTTATGTTCATGCATTGGTAGCTGTTTGATGAAGAGCACTAATAACTTACGAAAAGAAGATCCTAATCTAAAGTTGTAAAAAGTACTCACAAGCAGTTACTAAAGGAAGAGAAATCACCTAATACTTGATGCTCTATATTTCTCAACATAGTTGGGACTTCATATCGAGGAGATCCCTTGAATGTTGGCAGGTCCAACACTATTAATATTTCTGGCACTAGAAGGAGGGCCTGATGACACGCTGAGCCCTTGAAGTCTGTTTTGAATTTCTGCACATAATTCATGAATTCTATCCAAATCAAAACCCCGACATGTTTTTCTAACTCTACTCATTTTGAAGTGCTGGCGAGTATTTTAGATGACTTGTCTAGATATAAGTTTAATGACGAGGGTGGAACAACCTTATTCAGGAACACAATTGCCTTTGCTGGCTTCTGTGACAGGCATGATGTCTCATCTGATGATATTTCTTGTGGGTTGTTCGCTTTCACGTTCGAAGGGCATGCAAAGGAATGGTGTCACACATTGCCTGCAACCTCTATACACTCTTTTGATCACTTTTTTAGAGAATTATGTCACGCTTTCGTTCTTTATGACCGTAAAGCCCTTAATAGCAAAATCTTAAATTGTGAAAATCACCTGACGAATCTCTTCAAGATTTTCATGATTGTTTTCTTCACTATTGTTTTGAATTTCCTGAAGATGAAGTTGACTGAGAATTTTTGGATGAAAGATTTCAACATCTTGTTCACGTTTACGAGAATCCACGTGAGTTAGGATCTTTCAAACCTTTTCCAACATACCTCGGTGTTAGAGCTTCTAAATCTGAGACGGACAAGGTTGCTGTCCCAAGTGACCCTCCATCCCTTTCTTATCGAACAATTCTAACTCCGCAGGTCAAGGTGGGAGAAGTTGAGAATCCGCTTGTTGGTCTATCACCATCTCCTCCTACCCCACCTGCTCAAGATTTTAGTGCAGATTTGGACTGTAACCCCAATGGTTGTCATGTGGTGTTATTTCCTCATCCTTCGTCCTTCGGTCCTTTTGATCCTCTGGATTTTGGTGTGTTGTGTTCATCCGTCTCGGATCTCACTTGTGATGTTCACGAGGATCAAGTTCTGGACGGAGTTGGTGTTGAACAACCAACTTGCGATATCATTTTAGATGAGTATGTGTGGGAGTTTGAATAAGAATCTGCGGTGGAGGATGACCTCCTTCTGTTCGCACCTCGTCTGCTTTATCCTGACATCTTCCACGTTTATGTCAGTTTTGTTCCATCTTGTGAAAATTCATTTATGGATGTTTCTATTTCTGATCATTGGCAGAACACGTGGAATGCCAGTTTTTCATTTGATTGCGGAGAGAACAAATCTATTTTCCCTGATCCTCCGAATCTCTCATCTTACCTTTCCGAGAACATAGAGGGTGAAATATCTCTTTTTTCATCATCCCCTTTGTACAATTCGTCAGGTCATGAGGATGTCGCTGTCCATCATCTTGAACTTTTTGATTGTGGCTGTCGTGATCTTTTCGTTCATTCTTTCGATCACGATTCTAATTTGTCCACTGTTGATTATTCAAAGCCACCGGTCTTTGGTGGTCCATCTTATGATGAATTGGAAACTCCTCAAGCTGTCGAGGTACTTCAACCCGAACCGATGGTTATGTTTGGTTCTCGTAGCTTTGAGGTTAGTTCCACTTCTGATCAGAAATCTGTTGAATCTTTCCAGGCTCCTCATCACTTTGTTGTTCACATTGAAAATCAATTTATCTTACCATTTTCGCATCCTCCACCGGAATCACACGATCCTATTGCTCAAGCATTGGAGGCGTTGAATGTAGCAAGCGCTGCTGTGGAGCAAAAGTTTCTTCTTTCTTTATGTTTTCTCGTTTTTCAAGTTCGAAGGTGTGTACATGCTTGTTTTACACTTGCAATGTGTTAGGACACCATGATACATCCACAAAGAGCCTTTCATGTGCTTTCCATTTTTTCTTTTCTGTGGATGCATTCAAACTTTGAACATATTGGGTTGCATTGTTTAATCTTTCTGGTATGTTTGTTTACTTGTATATCTTTCTTGTTGATCATGCTCTTGCCTACATGGGCCAACCAATGCGTTGATGGCTGCATTGGAAGTATCACTTTATGTGAATTGGCCTATGTTTTGCTTAGGTTAGGAGTAGGAGTAGTGTTTGCTTTTCTTGTTGTTTCTTGATTTGTTTACTTTGTCTTGCTTCTCTCCTTTGTTTGTTTGCTTTTGCACCTGTAGGTTAGTTTCCGCATGAAACCGTGTTTGGCTTCTTAAACAAGCAAGGTGAAATCCAAGAGGAACTTGTACAACTATCAATACTTGGGTATCTGTTTATTCCCTCTCTTTGTGTGAGTCTTGCATTTCTTCTAGTCAATGATACCCTGATGGAAAATACGTTCCTTTTGGAGATAGTCATGGTGAAATCACGATGCTTGCACTTTTAACTAGTACCACCTACTCTATTCGGTCTTCTATTTTCGGTTAACCCTTGTCAACTTAGTCAAGTAGAGTAAGGAGAGGGGGAAACTTTAACAAGTAAGTCAGAGGTATATATAAATATCATTCTCTGAAGGGACAACCTCTTCTGCTCTCAATAAGTCGGGATCCCTCTTCCGCCTCGTGAAATAAATAAGTGCCTATGCACAGTTCTTTGAAAAATGAAAAAAATAAAAAATAAAATAAAGGGCGAAAGAAGAGAAAGGCTTCCTGCGCATAGAGGTGAAGCAAGTAACTCCGTCGGGGTACAGTCTAGTGTCGCTAGTAGCGGAGCAATACTTGTGTTCCTGAAGTGACTCTGCTGGGGTACTGTTCAGGCCTGCTACTAGCGGAGCAACACCAGAGATGAAACTAAAACTCTGACAATCTATTTTACTTGTGCATCTATATACCCCTCATCCCCAATTGAAACAACTCAGTTTGACCTGGCTTGGTATGTGTGCGGCCGATAAAGAGAATGGTAGGGACTACATCTTTAACTCAAGCTAAATGAAGAAGCTATGATAATCGAAGAACTGAACAATACTTCCGGAAGAGTTAGACTTTCTTTGCATGAGACAAAGTTCATAAAGAGAGCTAGAGTACTACTAGTGTGTTGCCAATGTTGTAGCGACTACAACCACCCTCCAAAATTTTGCCTATGCTTGGATTTTGGAGTCTTCCTTCTAAACCACAACAACTCATCTTGCACTGACCTAGGTACTTGTGCTTCGACTGGGCCTTATTTTGTTCATCTTGGCTTGTGTTTGCTCACTTAGCTCATTTTCTAACCCACAAGCCAATCTCCTGACTTGGTCCCTTGACAGTTCCGGACTTGCCTCAGAGAACTGTGCAATTCTTGAGGGTAACTGACCTTGCTCTTGGGAATTGAGCAGTCTTGACTACCAATGAGCCTTGTGCTCAGAAAATGTGCAGTGCTGAATGGAAGCCAGCCTTGAGCTGGGAGATTGCACAGACAGGAGAGGTAGCCCAGAGCCATTGAGCCCAGAAATTGCGTAGACCTCACTGTGCTCAGAAAATGTGTAGTGCATGAGCTTGAGAGTTGTCCAGTCCTTCCCAGAATTGCGCAATCTTTCCGGGCAATGCATGGCAATTTCCCCGAAAAAGAAAAAAGCAAAAAGGGCAAAATGCATCCCTAGGAAGTAGGTGTTAAGAAATTTACCCAAGAACATAAATTAATTACCGAGAGGAATAAATATAAAATTAACCAGCAATAACCATAAACACATAAATACACATGTTTAT